>JBBDGT010000323.1:413714-521214 GCA_037306005.1 Rhinophrynus dorsalis | reverse complement strand
AGATTCTAATGGATCTTGGGATCAGTGGTTCATATTGTAATCTAGGTCATATCGCAGCTATATCACCTGTATCCCATGTAGTTATGTCTCTGGTTAGTGATATAGATTTAATATGATGTGTAATATTTGATAATACTATGGCTTAATTCTTTGTGAGTTTGATGCCTTGGGTATTGATGCACTTAATACTGAGTTAATTGTCAAATAGCCTCCTGCATTGTCGGAGGACTATATGAGATAAAATCCTGTATTTTAATGCATGACTGTTGCTAAATTCTGGATGATCTAGGAAGGAATCTCCCCCAAACTGGGCCTGCTGTTGGCTAGCAGAGGTACAGTACTCGTTGAGTTATACAGGTCACGGCCAATCAGAATGAGTCACTGAAAGGATGGATAGGAATCATTTTCTCGGTGTGTGCTGATGTGATAGATGTCTCAATTATCATCCACTGTTGATATTACATTTAAAAAAAGGACCAGATTAGTCCATAAATTTCAAAGGGCCCAGAAAGTTGGAGAGGTTTGGCCTCTAGAGATAACAGTCACAGTAGTAAATATGACCCCTATAGTGATGCTATAGGAAAATGACCACCGAATGAAGTAACTAAAGCAGATGACCTTCACACAAACTGACCTGTGATTAATGAACCTATTTTTTGGGGGGAGGTAATCTGGAGTTATTAGCCCCCTAAGTGCCTGCCTTAATGCATCTCTGCAACAGTTGTTAGTATTTACATTTCCATCCTTTATGGTACTAGTAGCGACATAGCAGTGGACTCAGATGTCCATGATCAGTCCTATATTGATTGAATTTGTGCTCTTCAGTTCAGTTTTTTAGATTATTATTAGTAATAGCAATATTTTCATAAAGAAGGCCATAAAGCTGAGGATGTTACCTTCCATTTATATCTCTGAACCAAAGAGATTTATCTGTATTGAGTACTAGTGGCTTAACCCATCATTGGACAGCCCGGGTGCAAAGAGTTATTTTTGGCCCCCAACACATAAATATTTTCCTAGAGGCTCAATTAGATCCTACTGGGTCCTGGGGAAGATGGTTCACATTTGAACGCTGGGCCCCCGTGAAACTGACTCTCAGCCTCCCCCCCAAGTATATATTCCCCTGTACAAGTTACTGCACAGTAATTGATAAATGTGATAGACTAATACACAAGAAAATGTACCTACTTTCTTGCTTATTAGCCATTCTCCCATAGGAGATGATGACCTCCTTTGTCATGTAAAGACCCATATATGTTAGTGGTAAGTTAAAGCTATGTGACCTTCTAGTTCACCTCTTTGTCCTTATTTAAATCTACATATCTGATTCTGACCATTTTGTTTTTAGGATGAGCAGGGATCTGCTCAAGTGGACCATGTACAGGAGACAACTCCTTCAAAGGTAAGTTTACTGCAAGGTTCCCATTGATATATCTTTAATTATTCTTACAATTAGTTCAGTGTTAGAGACAGTGGTGTAGCTAATAATTGGGGGACCAACAAAAAATATTATCCCAGTGGCCTAAATAGATCCCATTGCATCTTGGAGGCAGTGGCCCCACTTTGTTGCTAGGCCCTGTCTCATCTACACTAGCGGTCAAAAGTTTTGGGAAACCTCAATTTTTTTACATTAAATTTGATGAAAATAATGACATCTTTAGAGATCCCCTACTATGGCAAGAAAAATAGTATATAATATATGCTGGTACATTCAATAAGTAAGAGGAAAATTACAGCTAAATACAAACAATGTAGAAGTGTTAAAACAGCCATTGCCCTTCTGGACCATGGCTGTTTTAACACTTCTGGACCATGGCTGTTTTAACACTTCTAATGTATTTGTGTTTAGCTGTAATTTTCCTCTTACTCAGAACTAAAAGTAGCAAAAATTGTGGTGTTCTCAAACTTTTGACCGCTGGTGTACACCTTCTGCATCCCCTATAGTTATGCCCATTGTTAGTGATATTGTTATAATACGATGTGTAATATTTGACTGCACTGTGGCTTAACACTGTTTGATGCCTTGTATATTGATGCACTTATTACTGAGTTTATAGTCAAATAGCCTTATACATTGTCGGAGGACTGACTATATGAGATAAAATCCAGTATTTTAATGCATGTCTGTTGGTAAATTCTGGACGATCTAAGGAAGGAATCTCCACCCAAACTGACCTGCAATTGGCTAGCAGAGGTACAGTGCTCGTTGGGTTATACAGCTTACGGCCAATCAGAACGAGCCACTGAAAGAATGGATAGGAACCTTTTTCTCGGTGTGTTGATGTGACAGCTTAGCCCCCTAAGCGCCTGCCTTAATGCATCTCTCCAACAATTGTTATGATTTACATTTCCATCCTTTATGCTACTAGTAGTGACATAGCAGTGGACTCAGATGTCCATGATCAGTTCTATATTGACTGAATTTGTGCTCTTCAACTGAGTTGTTTAGATTATTTTTAATAATAACAATATTTTCATTAAGAAGGCCATAAAGCTGAGGATGTTACCTTGCATTTATATATCTGAAACAAAGAGATTTATCTGTATTGAGTACTAGTGACTTAATCCGTCATTGGACAGCCCGGGTGCCAACAGTTATGTTTGACCCCCAACACATAAATATTTTCCTAGAGGCTCAATTAGATCCTACTGGGTCCTGGGCAGATTGTTCCCAATTGAATGCTGGGCCTTGGTGCAACTGACCCTCAGCCTCCCCCCAAAGTATTTATGCCCTGTACAAGTACAAGTTACTGCACAGTAATTGATAAATGTAAAAGGCTAATACACAAGAATATGTACTACTTTCCTGCTTATTAGCCATTCTCCCATAGAAGATGATGACCTCCTTAGTCTGGTAAAGACACGTATATGTTAGTGGTAAGTTAAAGCTATGTGACCTTCTAGTTCACCTCTTTGACCTTATTTAAATCTTCATATCTGATTTTGGCCATTTTGTTTTTAGGATGAGCAGGGATCTGCTCACGTGATACAAGTCCAGGTTCACGTTCCAGCTCCAACTCCTTCAAAGGTGAGTTTATTGTATATCTTAAACTCTTAAGGACAGCGCTGTCCAGGGGTGGAGTGCGCTGTGTGTTTTTGTGATCGGCTCTCTCAGTGATAACATCGAGCCTTGTAGGTGTGGTTTGATCATGAAATATCATGACGTGCCAGGACCGTTGTGACAGTCTTGGCACGTCACCCATCATTAACGAGTTACAGTAATTATTTTTACAATTAGTCCAGTGTTAGAGACAGTGGTGTAACTAATCATTGGGGGACCTGGCACACACAATATTTGGCACCTAACAAAAAATAGTATCCCAGTGGCCTAAATAGATCCCATTGGATCTTGGAGGAAGTGGCCCCAGTTTGATGCTAGGCTCTGTCTCAGCTACATTAGTGGTCAAAAGTTTTGGGACACCTCAATTTTTTCTACTTTTAGTTATTGCCATATAACTTGACAAAAACATTAGAAAAACATGTCAACATTGGGTATTTCTAAAATGACGACAAATATAATCTATTTATCAGTGTTTTTTTAGTGTTTCTAGATGTTTAAAAGGATTTTTATTGCCAAAGTTAAAAAAGTGAATTTGTTACATTTAATTCATCATAATTTATAATTTGTTTTACATGAAATTTTATGAAAATAATGGTATCTTTAGAAAGACCGTATTATGGCAAGAAAAACAGTATATAATATATGTGGGTACAAGAAAAACAGTATATAATATATGTGGGTACATTACATGAGTAAGAGGAAAATTACAGCTAAACACAAACACAATTGAAGTGTTAAAACAGCCATGGTCCTTCCGGACCATGGCTGTTTTAACACTTCTGGACCATGGCTGTTTTAACGCTTCTATTGTATGAGATAAAATAAAGTATTTTACTGCATGTCTGTTGGTAAATTCTGGACGATCTAAGGAAGGAATCTCCCACCCAAACTGACCTGCAGTTGGCTTGCAGAGGTACAGTGCTCGTTGGGTTATACAGCTTACGGCCAATCAGAACGAGCCACTGAAAGAATGGATAGGAATCTTTTTCTCGGTGTGTTGATGTGACAGCTTAGCCCCCTAAGTGCCTGCCTTAATGCATCTCTGCAACAATTGTTAAGATTTACATTTCCATCCTTTATGTTTCTAGTAGTGACATAGCAATGGACTCAGATGTTCATGATCAGTCCTATATTGATTGAATTTGTGCTCTTCAGCTGAGTTTTTTACATTTTTAGTAATAACAATATTTTCAATAAGAAGGCCATAAAGCTGAGGATATTACCTTGCATTTATATCTCTGAACCAAAGAGATTTATCTGTATTGAGTACTAGTGACTTAACCCGTCATTGGACAGCCCGGGTGCAAACAGTTTATTTTTTCCCCCAACACATAAATATTTTCAGAGAGGCACAATTAGATCCTACTGGGTCCTGGGGCAGATTGTTCCCAATTGAACGCTGGGCCCTGGTGCAAATGACCCTCAGCCTCCCCCCCAAGTATTTATGCCCCTGTACAAGTACAAGTTACTGCACAGTAATTGATAAATGTGAAAGGCTAATACACAGTAAAATGTACCTACTTTCCTGATTATTAGCCGTTCTCCTATAGGATATGATGACCTCCTTTGTCATGTAATGACCCATAAATGTTAGTGGTAATTTAAAGCTATATGACCTTCTAGTTCACCTTATTTATATCTACATATCTGATTTTCACCATTTTGTTTTTAGGATGAGCAGGGATCTGCTCAAGTGGAGCATGTTCAGGAGACAACTCCTTCAAAGGTAAGTTTACTGTAAGGTTCCCATTGATATATCTTTAATTATTCTTACCATTAGTTCAGTGTTAGAGACAGTGGTGTAACTAATCATTGGAGGACCTAGCACAGACATTTTTGGGCCCCTTAACTAAAAGTATTATCCCAGTAGATTCTAATGGATCTTGGGATCAGTAGTTCATATTGTAATCTAGGTCATATCTCAGCTATATCGCCTGTATCCCATGTAGTTATGCCCCTGGTTAGTGATATAGTTTTTAATATGATGTGTAATATTTGTTGATACTATGGCTTAATTCTTTTTGAGTTTGATGCCTTCGGTATTGATGCACTTAATACTGAGTTAATTGTCAAATAGCCTCCTGCATTGTTGGAGGACTATATGAGATAAAATCCAGTATTTTACTGCATGACTGTTGCTAAATTCTAGATGATCTAAGGAAGGAATCTCCCCCCAAACTGGCCTGCAGCTGGGTAGCAGGGGTACAGTGCTTGTTTGGTTATACATCTTACGACCAATCAGAACGAGCCACTAAAAGAATGGATAGGAATAATTTTCTCGGTGTGTGCTGATGAAACAACTGTCTCAGTTATCACCCACTGTTCTCATTAAATTTTAAAAAATGGATCAGATTAGTCCAGAAATTTCAAAGGACCCAGGAAGTTGGAGAGGTTTGGCCTCTAGAGATAACAGTCACAGTACTATATATGACCCCTATAGTGATGCTATAGGAAAATGACCACATAATGAAGTAACTAAAGCAGATGACCTTCACACAAACTGACCTGTGATTAATGAACCTATTTTTTTTTTGGGGGGGGGTAGTCTGGAGTTATTAGCCCCCTAAGTGCCTGTCTTAATGCATCTCTGCAACAATTGTTACGATTTACATTTCCATCCTTTATGGTACTAGTAGTGACATAGCAGTGGACTCAGATGTCCATGATCAGTCCTATATTGATTGAATTTGTGCTCTTCAGCTGAGTTTTTTAGATTATTTTTAGTAATAACAATATTTTCATAAAGAAGGCCATAAAGCTGAGGATGTTACCTCCCATTTATATCTCTGAACCAAAGAGATTTATCTGTATGGAGTACTAGTAACTTAACACCATGATTGGACAGCCTGGGTGCAAACAGTTATTATTTAGCCTGCAACACATAAATATTTTCCTAGAGGCACAATTAGATCCTACTGGGTCCTGGGGCAGATGTTCACATTTGGACGCTGGGCCCTGGTGCAACTGACCCTCAGCCCCCCCCCCAAGTATTTCTGCCCCTGGTGAGTGCAATGTAAGTAAAATGAAGAGTCTGAAGTGACGAGCTGCCTAACAGACACTTCAGAACAGATCTATCAATCACTGCAAACATATATTTTTCTCTTGTGACCGTCTTTTATTTGTGAGCAATGCATTAATCACCTCTCCTGCACTCAACGGGTTAAATGTTATTAGTGTCTGCAATTCATTGGATCTGGATAGGCTGTAGAAGTCTCTAGGGGGGTCAGACAGGCCTGTGTCTAATAGCTGTATGGAATATAAACAGTTTGGGTACATAAACTGACCAGTAGGATACCCAGTATATCAGATACCCTGCTGTGTGCAGAAAGTCCTACATTACTGTCCAGATAACAACGTGTGTATTCAGATTGTGTATTAGCACCTCCATTCCCACTGACTAATATGGGACTTCCACTGAGTGTGTTTGTATACTTTCATTCATAGTGTAACAAGTACAAGTTACTGCACAGTAATGTATACAGATGTGAAAGGCTAATACACAGTAAAATGTACCTACTTTCCTGATTATTAGCCGTTCTCCCATTAGCAGATGACCTCCTTAGTCTGGTAAAGACACATGTATGTTGGTGGTAAGTTAATACTACGTGACCTGCTAGTCTGTCTCTTTGACCTTATTTATATCTACATGTCTGATATCGGCCATTTTGTTTTTAGGATGAGCAGGGATCTGCTCAAGTGGAGAGTATTCAGGAGACAACTCCTTCAAAGGTAAGTTTACTGTAAGGATCCCATTGATATATCTTACACTAATTATCCTTACCATTAGTTCAGTGTTAGACACAGTGGTGTAACTAATCATTGGAGGACCTAGAGCAGACATTTTTGGGCCCCTTAACTGAAAGTATTATCCCAGTAGATTCTATTGGATCTTGGTATCTGTGGTTCATATTGTATTCTAGGTCATATCTCAGCTATATCACCTGTATCCCATGTAGTTATGTCTCTGGTTAGTGATATAGATTTAATATGATGTGTAATATTTCATACAAACAAACAGACCTGCGCAGATCTGTTTGTATGTGTTGTCACTTTTGGGTTTAGGCCTAATGTCAGGGGGACTGGAGAACCCTCTCATTCCTTGCTGCTATCTATATCTTTTATCTTGAGATTTATATTTAATTTATATTTATTATATGGATATCTTATGATGAGTTTAGCGCTGTGAGATTTCTTCCTTTTTTCTGTTTTTGTTGCACACATCTCCTTTTATCTCACTTTAGCAGCTTCTCATTTTATCCAATTCAATCACTACATAAAAACACATTATTATTTTACTTTATTTCACCATTCCTGCAGACCCTATTTATCTACTTATTTTTACTTGTACCCATAACATTATAAACATGAAACCTAGGAAACGATAAACTAAATAATATTTCGTAATTTTATGTGTTTGATTTAGACAAACATTCACATTTTTTTAAATTTATTCTACCAACGATTGTTTGGACCTGTGTTAATCTGTCTGAAGTAAAATATTCCCATTTAAATGTATTAATCCTCCCAATTATGAAATATCACATTGGTTTGTCACATACTTGCCAAATGCAGGCAAACATGTCAAACTCTCAGAACTGACGCTTCCACAAAACGAATTTGGAACAACAGAAAACATTTTTATCTAAAACTTCAGTTTATCGGACAAGTGGTATTTATGATTTTTAATGGAAAAATTTCAAAAAAAGTAAACCACATATCTAATAGTGGTGACTTTCACGTTCTGAGCTTGTCCTGCTGGTGGTCTTTGCAACCACTCAGGGTCCATATTGTCAGGTTCGGTAACACAATTTCCAAAATATATTTTATCAGAGATTTGTGTGCTGGGCAATCTTATTGTTAGGGATGACCTTACAGTAAAATGGCATGCAAACAAACCAGTGTATATCATCTGGAATTTGTATTCATGTCTCATCAGACCATTTCTTTACAAATTTACATTAAACTTAAAGACAATGATAACCGTTTCAGTACCAGAAAAGTACACGATGGATTCAAACAGTTAAAAAATATACACCTAGTTATTTAAAGCACTGCGTATTATAAATGAACATTTAAACTACTATATAAAATGGTATCAACAATTCCAAACAACTTGCTGACTATAACATTTGAAGACTAATGTGTTTCTTCACTTATTTTAGGAACAACGGCCGCATGCCATAGAGGACTTTGATATTATTAAACTCCTTGGAGAAGGGGCATATGGAAAAGTCCATCTAGTGCGGGCTAAACAAGACCAAAAGGAATATGCCCTGAAAACAATATCAAAAAGGATGGACAAAGAGGTAAATATGAGATATGATACCATTTATAATCTCTGAAATGGGTTAGTATGTTTTTCAATAATTAAGTTAAATGAAAGATAGCAGTACAGTTAATTATGACTCTCTGGACACCAGTAATCCTGCACAGTAGTAATCATGTATGTAAGTATGTATGTGTGTATGTATGAATCTTTATTTATATAGCAACATACATGTACATAACACTTTACAGAAGTTGTAATAGTACAATACAAAAATATTGATATGGGTTAAGAGCATCAGGATAAAGTGCAATCATTGCATTATTAGCAGGGAAACAATGCAGCAAAGGAAACCATACATTGGAAAAGGGACCCTGCCCCAAGGAGCTTAAAATCTAATTAGAAATCCTGACAACATACAAAAACAGTAGGAGGATGATCACAAGTGCAAGTACAAGGCTTAGGGGTGGAAGTGCAGAATGACTCTAATGTGACTGGCAGTGGCACAAGGAGGATATTGTAACTGAGATGCCTCCTTGTACAGGTGGGTTTTCAGGAGATGAAAGTGATGAGTGTGGTGATTGGTGACTGGTGATAGGGAGGGCATTCCAAAGTCCAGGGCAGCCAGTGAGGAGAACTGAGAGAACCCTTAAGAAGAAACTAGGTTATGGGCAGTTGTGTCGTGTGACATAAGAGCAGAAATGTAAGAGGGTGCTGAAGAAGAAGTGAGACCTTATAGGGAGCCAATAGAGGGACTTCTGGAGCAGATGAGAGGGAAGGTATCTGGGAGCAAATGTAGTTATTTTTGCAGCTGAATTGAGAACAGACTGAAGTGGAGAAAGATGAGAGGCTGGAAGACCAGAGAGTAGAATGTTACAACAGTCGAGTCTAGAGAGAATGAGGGCCTGAGTGAGAGCTTTTTACGGGTGACATACAGAAGAAAGGTCATATTTTCACAATATTTTTCAGGAAGAAGAAACATGTTTTGGTCAATATATGTTTTTTATATATATATATATATATATATATATATATATATATATATATGTAAAATTACAAACACTTGCACTGTGATAAGGGATGGGTGAAATGTAACGTTTTCTCCCAGCATGACGTTAGTAGAATAGGAGACATGTTTCTCCTCTCTGTATAAGTTCCTCCTAGAAGTAGAACGCAGGCAAATTCCTTTGTAGGAAGGTGACGCCTAAAGATTTCCATGTATTTCCTCTTCTTGCATTGAGGCACTCATGCACACGAACGCACTCACGTGTATAAACACACACTAAACTATATATGCACATTAAACAAAACCAGTTTTCCTGTTGGGAATTACCGCATACAGCAAAACAGGCCATTTTGTGCCTTTTTGTCCTTCCCTACTGGTGATCATTGGATGATTGTAGTGATGGAACTTCTCTCATTGAGACCAATGACTTGTTTACTAAGCAAATGTGACTGATGTTCTCTTTGTACCTGATGAGGAGACCTAAGTGGTCTTGAAAGATCACATTCTAAAGTTGCCAGTTCGCAAATGTGTGTATCACTGTTGTTCGACTTGTCGTCTGCATAAATTATTTAGTAATACATATCTCGTTAACAGCAGATTACATTTTAGTAATAATAACATTGTTGTTTACAGGACCATGATACAATATGGACAGAGAGAACTGTATTGAGTCAAACATCTGGCTGTCCATTCCTTGTTAAAATGACCTCCTGCTTCCAGACTCCAACCAAGTAAGTCCATTTGTTATTGATCTATCAGCGACTGGTCGGGTCTGTAACATCCTGCACACGTACTGTGGACTCCTGTGTAGGGGATAGAAACGAAAACATTGTGTACAGGTGTACAATATCATCGCTCCTAAGAATGGGAAAACTACCTTTCTCCACTCTTCTATTTGTCTCAAAAGAAAATATTGATTATATCATGTAGCTTTCAAATGAAAATAGTCAGTAAATCCAAGGATGAAGTGGGGGAGACACCCCGTTACCCAGGGTACAAGAGATACGTGAGAGAGGTAATTCTCACTCCCCTCCAATTCAGTGGGATTTAGGGACAATTTTATCATGGGACAAATAAGCTTTTGCCTATTATAACCCCTCACAAATATAATATCATTAATCAGAAATGTCCCTGCATTCACCTTCATTTCGGAAGGGAACTTACGGTGGAGAAGTCCTGTTCAGGCTTAGCCTAGCACTTATGTCTGTTCCAGCCATTTACTGAATTCCATGAGACTATCACCATGTCCATGAAGTAGAACTTAACCCATTAATCACCAGTGATGTGCCAGGGCTGCCACCGTTTATTTTCCTGAAGGGCCAGTGACAGTCCTAGCATGTCACATACTGTTTACTTACAGGGTCTGAAAATGACCGCGCCAGGATTTGATCAGTGTCTCTCAGACCCCCATTCTGCTCGCTGGCACACATAATCAGTCACATGTTTGGGTGGGCTGACATCGATCAATGCGGTCCTTAAGGGAAGGAAACTACCCCAAACCGCTGGACATAAAGGGGTTAAACACATTACTTCTGACATTTCTTCCATTAAATCTTGCCGCCCTGTTCCAGTTTTCTTGTTTTTCTGAAATATGTTTCTCTCCTCACTTAATATATATAAAAGTTTCTATCATATCACAGTTCTTCCTCTTCTCTGCCATTTGTGATCATCTCTGTACCATTTGTCATGAAGACCCTACAGCATTTTTAGTGGTTTTTTTAGAACTTCCTTCAATTCAGTAATGTCCTTCATACATATTGTTTAGAGAACTACACACAAAGCTCCCGGTGTGTCCTTAGAGTGTCCATAGAGAGTTATTAGTAACTATCTCTTCCTGCGGCTATTACCTCTATATAGTATCCTAATAGCTTTCCCCACTGCTTTATTGTGTGGCTTGCCTACATTAAAGTCATTTGAAAGCATAAATCCCAAGAGCATTTCCTTGGACACTTTATCACCAAGGTTCTATTTAGTTTGAATTTTGCCCCAGAATATCTGAGTCCTATATGAATTATCTTGGACTTTACAGCATTAAACTGTACTCCCATCCACCATTTATCAGTGGTTGGCTGGGTTTGTAAGACCCTGCAGGATTAATATGGACAAATGTGTAGGCGACTGAATACAAACCTGATAATAGGAATGAGACTTCCCTAAAAATGATAATAGCAACAGCAGTCCTTGGGGGAGTGTCAGATCCATCAGTGCAGAACCACTAGGATTAGCCTCCAACTCCAGCGCCTGCACTTCAGAGTATGTGTTACTGCATGTGATGGCTCTAGTGACCTGAGGTGCACACAGTTCACTGCAGTAAATACTTTAGTGCCGGCAAACCCCTAACACTTCTCTTCCTGCATGTGCAGGGAAAGGGATAACGTGACTTTCCTCTATGCCTTATTTCATACATACCATACATTTGCTAAGTAAACACAAGTGAATGTTGTAATAATCAGATTTAATCATGCATTGTTACCTTGATTGTCAGTGATATAATTTTATTTTCTCTTGTATTTAGACTCTGTTTTTTGATGGATTACATAAGTGGAGGCAACCTTTATGATTTCCTAGACAGGACTGGACAAATGCCTGAAGAACATATCCGGTATATAATGCTATTCTATAAGGTTCTGTGGTGTTTGATGAGTTAACTTTGAATACGGTACAATCAAATTACAGTGGGTATAGGATATTGTATACAGTACAACCAAATTACAGTGGGTATAGGGTATTGTATACAATACAACCAAATTACAGTGGGTACAGGATATTGTATACAGTACAACCACATTACAGTGAGTATAGGGTATTGTATACAATACAACCACATTACAGTGAGTATAGGATATTGTGTACAATACAACCAAATTACAGTGGGTACAGGATATTGTATACAAGAGAACCACATTACAGTGGGTATAGGATATTGTATACAGTACAACCAAATTACAGTGAGTATACGATATTGTATAGAGTACAACCAAATTACAGTGGGTATAGGATATTGTATACAATACAACTAAATTGCAGTGGGTATAGGATATTGTATACAATACAACCACATTACAGTGGGTATAGGATATTGTATACAGTACAACCAAATTACAGTGGGTATAGGGTATTGTATACAATACAACCAAATTACAGTAAGTATACAATATTGTATACAGTACAACCACATAACTGTGGGTATAGGATATTGAATACAGTACAACCAAATTACAGTGGGTACAGGATATTGTATACAGTACAACCAAATTACAGTGGGTACAGGATATTGTATACAGTACAACCACTTTACAGTGGGTATAGGATATTGTATACAGTACAACCAAATTACAGTGGGTATAGGATATTGTATACAGTACAACCACATTACAGTGAGTATAGGATATTGTATACAGTACAACCACATTACAGTGGGTATAGGATATTGTATACAGTACAACCAAATTACAGTGAGTATATGATATTGTATACAGTACAACCACATTACAGTGGGTACAGGATATTGTATACAGAACAACCAAATTACAGGGGGTACAGGATATTGTATACAGTAAAACCACATTACAGTGGGTATAGGATATTGTATACAGTAAAACCACATTGCAGTGGGTGTAGGGTATTGTATACAGTACAACCAAATTACAGAGAGTATAGGATATTGTATACAATGCAACCAAATAATAGTGGGTATAGGATATTGTATACAGTACAACCACATTACAGTGAGTATAGGATATTGTATACAATGCAACCACATTACAGTGGGTATAGGATATTGTATACAGTACAACCACATTACAGTGGGTGTAGGATATTGTTTACGGTACAACCAAATTACAGTGAGTATAGGATATTGTATACCATGCAACCAATTTACAGTGGGTATAGGATATTGTATACAGTACAACCAAATTACAGTGGGTACAGGATATTGTATACAGTACTACCACATACAGTGGGTATAGGATATTGTATACAGTACAACCACATTACAGTGGGTATAGGATATCGTATACAATACAAGCACATTACAGTGGGTACAGGATATTGTATACAATACAACCACATTACAGTGGGTACAGGATATTGTATACAGTACAACCACATTACAGTGGGTATAGGATATCGTATACAATACAAGTACATTACAGTGGGTATAGGATATCATATACAATACAACCACATTACATAACATAGGAGTTCCTCCTAGAGGAAGTCCGGTGCATGCAAAACTAGGTTTTAAAGGTCTTTTACATTTGCAAAGGAATACTATGTTTATCATCTAGAAGTCACACTTAACTACAACCAGATTGTTCCTAGTATTAAGAAGTATTAATCCAGCCAAAACGTTGAAATCCATATTAGAGCCTAATTTGGTGATGTTATTTAAAGAATGTTCAAATCTTTATTTTTTCATTTTTTTAAAGATTTTATACGGCAGAAATGTCCCTTGGCCTACGGTTCCTTCATCAGTGTCACATCATACATCGTGACTTCAAGCCAGATAACATCCTTATAGATGGTGAAGGACACATCAAGATCACCGACTTTGGCCTCAGTAAGGTAAGCAATAATAATGTCCGTGCACTTTCCTTGTAGTGTAAATTCATATTATAATTTTACATACTTTATGGGGTTGTAAAACTGGATCTTGCCCCACTGCACTGGCAGCTATAGAACCACACAAACTGCCACCACACCACCTTATATAACTACACTGGTATCCATAGACCCACACAAACTGCCCCCACACCACCTTATATAACTACACTGGTATCCATAGAACCACACTAACTGCCCCCACACCACCTTATATAACTACACTGGTATCCATAGAACCACACAAACTGCCCCCCACCACCTTATATAACTACACTGGTATCCATAGACCCACACAAACTGTCCCCACACCACCTTATATAACTACACTGGTATCCATAGACCCACACAAACTGCCCCACACCACCTTATATATCTACACTGGTATCCATAGAACCACACAAACTACCCCCACACCACCTTATATACCTACACTGGTATCCATAGACCCACACAAACTGCCCCTACACCACCTTATATAACTACACTGGTATCCATATAACCAGACAAACTGCCCCACACCACCTTATATAACTACACTGGTATCCATAGAACCACACAAACTGCCCCCACCCCGCCTTATATAACTACACTGGTATCCATAGAACAACACAAACTGCCCCCATACCACCTTATATAACTACACTGGTATCCATATCCCACACAAACTGCCCCCACACCACCTTATATAACTACACTGGTATCCATAGAACCACACAAACTGCCCCCACACCACCTTATATAACTACACTGTTATCCATAGAACCACACAAACTGCCCCCACACCACCTTATATAACTACACTGGTATCCATAGAACCACACAAACTGCCCCCACACCACCTTATATAACTACACTTGTATCCATAAACCCACACAAACTGCCTCACACCACCTTATATAACTACACTGGTATCCATAGAAACACACAAACTGCCCCCACACCACGTTATATAACTACACTGGTATCTATAGAACCACACAAACTGCCCCCACACCTCCTTATATAACTACACTGGTATCCATAGACCCACACAAACTGCCCCCACACCACCTTATATAACTACACTGGTATCCATAGACCCACACAAACTGCCCCCATACCACCTTATATAACTACACTGGTATCCATAGACCCACACAAACTGCCCCCACACCACCTTATATATCTACACTGGTATCCATAGAACCACACAAACTGCCCCCACACCACCTTATATAACTACACTGGTATCCATAGAACCACACAAACTGCCCCCACACCACCTTATATAACTACACTGGTATCCATAGAACCACACAAACTGCCCCCATACCACCTTATATAACTACACTGGTATCCATAGAACAACACAAACTGCCCCCACACCACCTTATATAACTGCACTGGTATCCATAGAACCACACAAACTGCCCCCACACCGCCTTATATAACTACACTGGTATCCATAGACCCACACAAACTGCCCCCACACCACCTTATATAACTACACTGGTATCCATAGACCCACACAAACTGCCCCACACCACCTTATATAACTACACTGGTATCCATAGAACCACTCTAACTGCCCCCACACCACCTTATATAACTACACTGGTATCCATAGACCCACACAAACTGCCCCCACACCACCTTATATAACTACACTGGTATCCATAGATCCACACAAACTGCCCCCACACCACCTTATATAACTACACTGGTATCCATAGATCCACACATACTGCCCCCACACCACCTTATATATCTACACTGGTATCCATAGATCCACACAAACTGCCCCCACACCACCTTATATAACTACACTGGTATCCATAGAACCACACAAACTGCCCCCACACCGCCTTATATAACTACACTGGTATCCATAGACCCACACAAACTGCCCCCACACCACCTTATATAACTACACTGGTATCCATAGATCCACACATACTGCCCCCACACCACCTTATATATCTACACTGGTATCCATAGATCCACACAAACTGCCCCCACACCACCTTATATAACTACACTGGTATCCATAGAACCACACAAACTGCCCCCACACCGCCTTATATAACTACACTGGTATCCATATAACCACACAAACTGCCCCCACACCACCTTATATAACTACACTGGTATCCATAGAACCACACAAACTGCCCCCACACCACCTTATATAACTACACTGGTATCCATAGAACCACACAAACTGCCCCCACACCACCTTATATATCTACACTGGTATCCATAGATCCACACAAACTGCCCCCACACCACCTTATATAACTACACTGGTATCCATAGAACCACACAAACTGCCCCCACACCGCCTTATATAACTACACTGGTATCCATAGACCCACACAAACTGCCCTCACACCACCTTATATAACTACACTGGTATCCATAGACCTACACAAACTGCCCCCACATCACCTTATATAACTACACTGGTATCCATAGACCTACACAAACTGCCCCCACAACACCTTATATAACTACACTGGTATCCATAGAACCACACAAACTGCCCCCACACCACCTTATATAACTACACTGGTGTCCATAGAACCACACAAACTGCCCCCACACCACCTTATATAACTACACTGGTATCCATAGACCCACACAAACTGCCCCCACACCACCTGATATAACTACACTGGTATCCATAGAACCACACAAACTGCCCCACACCACCTTATATAACTACACTGGTATCCATAGACCCACACAAACTGCCCCCACACCACCTTATATACCTACACTGGTATCTATAGAACCACACAAACTGCCCCACACCACCTTATATAACTACACTGGTATCCATAGAACCACACAAACTGCCCCCACACCACCTTATATAACTGCACTGGTATCCATAGAACCACACAAACTGCCCCACACCACCTTATATAACTACACTGGTATCCATAGAACCACACAAACTGCCCCACACCACCTTATATAACTACACTGGTATCCATAGACCCACACAAACTGCCCCCATACTACCTTATATAACTACACTGGTATCCATAGAACCACACAAACTGCCCCACACCACCTTATATACCTACACTGGTATCCATAGAACCACACAAACTGCCCCCACACCACCTTATATAACTACACTGGTATCCATAGAACCACACAAACTGCCCCCACACCACCTTATATACCTACACTGGTATCCATAGACCCACACAAACTGCCCCACACCACCTTATATAACTACACTGGTATACATAGACCCACACAAACTGCCCCCACACCACCTTATATAACTACACTGGTATACATAGACCCACACAAACTGCCCCACACCACCTTATATAACTACACTGGTATCCATAGAAGCACACAAACTGCCCCCACACCACCTTATATAACTACACTGGTATCCATAGAATCACACAAACTGCCCCCACACCACCTTATATAACTACACTGGTATCCATAGACCCACACAAACTGCCCCCACACCACCTTATATAACTACACTGGTATCAATAGACCCACACAAACTGCCCCCACACCACCTTATATAACTACACTGGTATCCATAGAACCACACAAACTGCCCCCACACCACCTTATATAACTACACTGGTATCAATAGACCCACACAAACTGCCCCCACACCACCTTATATAACTACACTGGTATCCATAGAACCACACAAACTGCCCCACACCACCTTATATAACTACACTGGTATCCATAGAACCACACAAACTGCCCCACACCACCTTATATAACTACACTGGTATCCATAGAACCACACAAACTGCCCCCACACCACCTTATATAACTACACTGGTATCCATAGAACCACACAAACTGCCCCCACACCCCCTTATATAACTACACTGGTATCCATAGAACCACACATACTGCCCCCACACCACCTTATATAACTACACTGGTATCCATATCCCACTGCACCGGTAGCCAAAGAACCAACTGATCCCCCAGCCATGTGACCACTGCACTGGTAGATCCACATATCCTGACCCTCTCGGTCTTGTCCTTCTGTCCTGGTTGCTATAGAGACACACAAACTGACCCAACAGCCTTTTGCCTCTGCATTGGAGCCATAGAACCACACATTCAGAAATGACTTTGTCTTCCATATCTTACAGACATGTTTCAACGAAAAGAAAGGCACCGACACTACATGTGGGACACTACCATTCTGCGCCCCAGAAATCCACATGACGAAGGTCTATGGTGAGTATTGACAAGAGGAATTTATAGAATATTTACCACTGGTACAAATTCATAGAAAATCACCCAGCACTATATGTGTCCTGCATATAACTCTTATGTGAAATCGGAGGTCTTATTAATGTATTATGACTATTGTACTGTAACCTTGCACCAGGCCAACGTATTGCACTGTAGGGAAATCCTGTCCTTACTTATTACTTCTCACCAATTAATGTTATTCTAAAGACAATCAAATCTTCACCAGGAGGACGAGGGAAGGACTGTTAAAGTGGACCTGTCACAGTTTGTTTATTTCAAAATGTCATTAAAAAGTGTCTATGTATCATGTTAGTAAAATGACCAGCAGAGGCATAGTTCAGGAGATACTGATCCATTTATCTCTGTATGGTCAGCGCTCTGAGTGCCGTACCCGATGGTAATGCATATTTATGACTATCTCACTGACAGACAGACTTCCATTAGTATATGAGACCGCACTGACAGACAGACTTCCATTATCATATGAGACCGCACTGACAGACAGACTTCCATTAGTATATGAGACCTCACTGACACACAGACTTCCATTAGTATATGAGACCGCACTGACAGACAGACTTCCATTAGTATATGATACCACACTGACAGACAGACTTCCATTAGTATATGAGACAGCACTGACAGACAGACTTCCATTAGTATATGAGACCGCACTGACAGACAGACTTCCATTATCATATGAGACCGCACTGACAGACAGACCTTTCATTATCATATGAGACCTCACTGACAGACAGACTTCCATTAGTATATGAGACAGCACTGACAGACAGACTTCCATTAGCATATGAGACCTCACTGACAGACAGATTTCCATTATCATATGAGACTGCACTGACAGACAGACTTCCATTAGTATATGAGACCGCACTGACAGACAGACTTCCATTAGTATATGAGACTGCACTGACAGACAGACTTCCGTTAGTATATGAGACCGCACTGACCGACAGACTTCCATAAGTATATGAGACCACACTGACAGACAGACTTCCATTAGTATATGAGACCGCACTGACAGACAGACTTCCATTATCATATGAGACTGCACTGACAGACAGACTTCCATTATCATATGAGACCGCACTGACAGACAGACTTCCATTAGTATATGAGACCGCACTGACAGACAGACTTCCATTAGTATATGAGACCGCACTGACAGACAGACTTCCATTAGCATATGAGACCGCACTGACAGACAGACTTCCATTATAATATGAGACTGCACTGACAGACAGACTTCCATTATAATATGAGACCACACTGACAGACAGACTTCTATTAGCATATGAGACCGCACTGACAGACAGACTTCCATTAGTATATGAGACCGCACTGACAGACAGACTTCCATTAGCATATGAGACCGCACTGACAGACAGACTTCCATTATAATATGAGACTGCACTGACAGACAGACTTCCATTATAATATGAGACCACACTGACAGACAGACTTCTATTAGCATATGAGACCGCACTGACAGACAGACTTCCATTATAATATGAGACCACACTGACAGACAGACTTCTATTAGCATATGAGACCGCACTGACAGACAGACTTCCATTAGTATATGAGATCACACTGACAGACAGACTTCCATTATAATATGAGACTGCACTGACAGACAGACTTCCATTAGTATATGAGACCGCACTGACAGACAGACTTCCATTAGTATATGAGACCACACTGACAGACAGACTTCCATTATCATATGAGACCACACTGACAGACAGACTTCCATTAGTATATGAGACCACACTGACAGACAGACTTCCATTATCATAGGAGACCGCACTGACAGACAGACTTCCATTAGTATATGAGACCGCACTGACAGACAGACTTCTATTAGCATATGAGACCGCACTGACAGACAGACTTCCATTAGTATATGAGACCGCACTGACAGACAGACTTCCATTAGTATATGAGACCGCACTGACAGACAGACTTCCATTAGTATATGAGACCGCACTGACAGACAGACTTCCATTATCATATGAGACCGCACTGACAGACAGACTTCCATTAGTATATGAGACCGCACTGACAGACAGACTTCCATTAGTATATGAGACCGCACTGACAGACAGACTTCCATTATCATATGAGACCTCACTGACAGACAGACTTCCATTAGTATATGAGACCGCACTGACAGACAGACTTCTATTAGCATATGAGACCGCACTGACAGACAGACTTCTATTAGTATATGAGACCGCACTGACAGACAGACTTCCATTAGTATATGAGACCACACTGACAGACAGACTTCCATTAGTATATGAGACCGCACTGACAGACAGACTTCCATTAGTATAGGAGACCACACTGACAGACAGACTTCTATTAGCATAGGAGCCCGCACTGACAGACAGACTTCCATTAGTATATGAGACCGCACTGATAGACAGACTTCCATTAGTATATGAGACCGCACTGACAGACAGACTTCTATTAGTATATGAGACCGCACTGACAGACAGACTTCCATTATCATATGAGACTGCACTGACAGACAGACTTCCATTAGTATATGAGACCGCACTGACAGACAGACTTCCATTAGTATATGAGACCGCACTGACAGACAGACTTCCATTAGTATATGAGACCACACTGACAGACAGACTTCTATTATCATATGAGACCACACTGACAGACAGACTTCCATTATCATATGAGACCGCACTGACAGACAGACTTCCATTAGTATATGAGATCACACTGACAGACAGACTTCCATTAGTATATGAGACCGCACTGACAGACAGACTTCCATTATCATATGAGACCACACTGACAGACAGACTTCCATTATCATATGAGACCACACTGACAGACAGACTTCCATTATCATATGAGACCGCACTGACAGACAGACTTCCATTAGTATATGAGATCACACTGACAGACAGACTTCCATTAGTATATGAGACCGCACTGACAGACAGACTTCCATTATCATATGAGACCGCACTGACAGACAGACTTCCATTAGTACATGAGACCGCACTGACAGACAGACTTCCATTAGTATATGAGATCACACTGACAGACAGACAGACTTCCATTAGTATATGAGACTGCACTGACAGACAGACTTCCATTAGTATATGAGACCGCACTGACAGACAGACTTCCATTAGTATATGAGACCACACTGACAGACAGACTTCCATTAGTATATGAGATCACACTGACAGACAGACTTCCATTCGCATATGAGACCGCACAGACAGACAGACTTCCATTATCATATGAGACCGCACTGACAGACAGACTTCCATTAGTATATGAGACCACACTGACAGACACACTTCCATTATCATATGAGACCGCACTGACAGACAGACTTCCATTAGTATATGAGACCGCACTGACAGACAGACTTCCATTAGTATATGAGACCGCACTGACAGACAGACTTCCATTAGTATATGAGACCACACTGACAGACACACTTCCATTATCATATGAGACCGCACTGACAGACAGACTTCCATTAGTATATGAGACCGCACTGACAGACAGACTTCCATTAGCATATGAGACCACACTGACAGACAGACTTCCTTTAGTATATGAGACCGCACTGACAGTCAGACTTCCATAAGTATATGAGACCACACTGACAGACACACTTCCATTATCATATGAGACCGCACTGACAGACAGACTTCCATTAGCATATGAGACCACACTGACAGACAGACTTCCATTAGTATATGAGACCTCACTGACAGACAGACTTCCATTAGCATATGAGACCACACTGACAGACAGACTTCCATTAGTATATGAGACCGCACTGACAGACAGACTTCCATTAGTATAGGAGACCACACTGACAGACAGACTTCCATTAGTATAGGAGACCGCACTGACAGACAGACTTCCATTAGTATATGAGACCTCACTGACAGACAGACTTCCATTAGTATATGACACCACACTGACAGACAGACTTCCATTAGTATATGAGACCACACTGACAGACAGACTTCCATTAGTATATGAGACCGCACTGACAGACAGACTTCCATTAGTATATGAGACCGCACTGACAGACAGACTTCCATTAGTATATGAGACCACACTGACAGACAGACTTCCATTAGTATATGAGACCGCACTGACAGACAGACTTCCATTAGTATATGAGACCGCACTGACAGACAGACTTCCATTAGTATATGACACCACACTGACAGACAGACTTCCATTAGTATATGAGACCGCACTGACAGACAGACTTCCATTAGTATAGGAGACCACACTGACAGACAGACTTCCATTAGTATATGAGACCGCACTGACAGACAGACTTCCATTAGCATATGAGACCGCACTGACAGACAGACTTCCATTAGTATATGAGACCGCACTGACAGACAGACTTCCATTAGTATAGGAGACCACACTGACAGACAGACTTCCATTAGTATATGACACCACACTGACAGACAGACTTCCATTAGTATATGAGACCGCACTGACAGACAGACTTCCATTAGTATAGGAGACCGCACTGACAGACACACTTCCATTAGTATATGAGACCTCACTGACAGATAGACTTCCATTAGTATATGAGACCGCACTGACAGACAGACTTCCATTAGTATATGACACCACACTGACAGACAGACTTCCATTAGTATATGAGACCGCACTGACAGACAGACTTCCATTAGTATAGGAGACCGCACTGACAGACACACTTCCATTAGTATATGACACCACACTGACAGACAGACTTCCATTAGTATATGAGACCGCACTGACAGACAGACTTCCATTAGTATATGACACCACACTGACAGACAGACTTCCATTAGTATATGAGACCGCACTGACAGACAGACTTCCATTAGCATATGAGACCACACTGACAGACAGACTTCCATTAGCATATGAGACCACACTGACAGACAGACTTCCATTAGTATATGAGACCACACTGACAGACAGACTTCCATTAGTATAGGAGACCGCACTGACAGACAGACTTCCATTATCATATGAGACCGCACTGACAGACAGACTTCTATTAGTATATGAGACCGCACTGACAGACAGACTTCCATTAGTATATGAGACCTCACTGACAGACAGACTTCCATTAGTATATGAGACCTCACTGACAGACAGACTTCCATTAGTATATGAGACCACACTGACAGACAGACTTCCATTAGTATATGAGACCACACTGACAGACAGACTTCCATTAGTATATGAGACCACACTGACAGACAGACTTCCATTAGTATATGACACCACACTGACAGACAGACTTCCATTAGTATATGAGACCACACTGACAGACAGACTTCCATTAGTATATGAGACCACACTGACAGAGAGACTTCCATTAGTATATGAGACCGCACTGACAGACAGACTTCCATTAGTATATGAGACCTCACTGACAGACAGACTTCCATTAGTATATGAGACCTCACTGACAGACAGACTTCCATTAGTATATGAGACCACACTGACAGACAGACTTCCATTAGTATATGAGACCACACTGACAGACAGACTTCCATTATCATATGAGACCGCACTGACAGACAGACTTCCATTAGTATATGAGACCGCACTGACAGACAGACTTCCATTATCATATGAGACCGCACTGACAGACAGACTTCCATTATCATATGAGACCGCACTGACAGACAGACTTCCATTAGTATATGAGACCACACTGACAGACAGACTTCCATTAGTATATGAGACCACACTGACAGACAGACTTCCATTATCATATGAGACCACACTGACAGACAGACTTCCATTATCATATGAGACCACACTGACAGACAGACTTCCATTATCATATGAGATCACACTGACAGACAGACTTCCATTAGTATATGAGACCACACTGACAGACAGACTTCCATTATCATATGAGACTGCACTGACAGACAGACTTCCATCATCATATGAGACCGCACTGACAGACAGACTTCCATTAGTATATGAGATCACACTGACAGACAGACAGACTTCCATTAGTATATGAGACTGCACTGACAGACAGAC
The DNA here is from genome assembly GCA_037306005.1 of Rhinophrynus dorsalis. NCBI lineage: Eukaryota > Metazoa > Chordata > Amphibia > Anura > Rhinophrynidae > Rhinophrynus > Rhinophrynus dorsalis. Next base: position 496,935 of record JBBDGT010000323.1, on the reverse strand, counting down.
TTCCATTAGTATATGAGATCACACTGACAGACAGACAGACTTCCATTAGTACATGAGACCGCACTGACAGACAGACTTCCATTAGTATATGAGATCACACTGACAGACAGACAGACTTCCATTAGTACATGAGACCACACTGACAGACAGACTTCCATTAGTATATGAGATCACACTGACAGACAGACTTCCATTCGCATATGAGACCGCACTGACAGACAGACTTCCATTATCATATGAGACCACACTGACAGACAGACTTCCATTAGTATATGAGACCTCACTGACAGACAGACTTCCATTAGTATATGAGACCTCACTGACAGACAGACTTCCATTAGTATAGGAGACCACACTGACAGACAGACTTCCATTAGTATATGAGACCACACTGACAGACAGACTTCCATTATCATATGAGACCGCACTAACAGACAGACTTCCATTATCATATGAGACCACACTGACAGACAGACTTCCATTAGTATATGAGACCACACTGACAGACAGACTTCCATTACTATATGAGACTTCACTGACAGACAGACTTCCATTAGTATAGGAGACCACACTGACAGACAGACTTCCATTAGTATATGAGACCACACTGACAGACAGACTTCGATTAGTATATGAGACCGCACTGACAGACAGACTTCCATTAGCATATGAGACCTCACTGACAGACAGACTTCCATTAGTATATGAGACCACACTGACAGACAGACATCCATTATCATATGAGACCGCACTGACAGACAGACATCCATTAGTATATGAGACCGCACTAACAGACAGACTTCCATTAGTATATGAGACCGCACTGACAGACAGACTTCCATTAGTATATGAGACTGCACTGACAGACAGACTTCCATTAGTATATGAGACCACACTGACAGACAGACTTCCATTATCATATGAGACCGCACTGACAGACAGACTTCCATTAGTATATGAGACCACACTGACAGACAGACGTCCTTTAGTATATGAGACCGCACTGACAGACAGACTTCCATTAGTATATGAGACCACACTGACAGACAGACGTCCTTTAGTATATGAGACCGCACTAACAGACAGACTTCCATTAGTATATGAGACCGCACTAACAGACAGACTTCCATTAGTATATGAGACCGCACTGACAGACAGACTTCCATTAGCATATGAGACCACACTGACAGACAGACGTCCTTTAGTATATGAGACCGCACTGACAGACAGACTTCCATTATCATATGAGACCGCACTGACAGACAGACTTCCATTAGCATATGAGACCACACTGACAGACAGACTTCCATTAGTATATGAGACCTCACTGACAGACAGACTTCCATTAGCATATGAGACCGCACTGACAGACAGACTTCCATTAGTATATGAGACCACACTGACAGACAGACTTCCATTAGCATATGAGACCGCACTGACAGACAGACTTCCATTAGTATATGAGACCTCACTGACAGACAGACTTCCATTGGTATATGAGGCCGCACTGACAGACAGACTTCCATTAGTATATGAGACTGCACTGACAGACAGACTTACATTAGTATATGAGACCGCACTGACAGACAGACTTCCATTAGTATATGAGACCGCACTGACAGACAGACTTCCATTAGTATATGAGACCGCACTGACAGACAGACTTCCATTAGTATATGAGACCGCACTGACAGACAGACTTCCATTATCATATGAGACCGCACTGACAGACAGACTTCCATTAGTATATGAGACCGCACTGACAGACAGACTTCCATTAGTATATGAGACCGCACTGACAGACAGACTTCCATTAGTATATGAGACCGCACTGACAGACAGACTTCCATAAGTATATGAGACCGCACTGACAGACAGACTTCCATTAGTATATGAGACCGCACTGACAGACAGACTTGCATTAGTATAGGAGACCACACTGACAGACAGACTTCCATTAGTATATGAGACCGCACTGACAGACAGACTTCCATTAGTATATGAGACTGCACTGACAGACAGACTTGCATTAGTATAGGAGACCACACTGACAGACAGACTTCCATTATCATATGAGACCGCACTGACAGACAGACTTCCATTAGTATATGAGACCACACTGACAGACAGACTTCCATTATCATATGAGACCGCACTGACAGACAGACTTCCATTATCATATGAGACCACACTGACAGACAGACTTCCATTAGTATATGAGACCTCACTGACAGACAGACTTCCATTAGTATATGAGACCGCACTGACAGACAGACTTCCATTAGTATATGAGACCACACTGACAGACAGACTTCCATTATCATATGAGACCGCACTGACAGACAGACTTCCATTATCATATGAGACCACACTGACAGATAGACTTCCATTAGTATATGAGACCTCACTGACAGACAGACTTCCATTAGTATATGAGACCGCACTGACAGACAGACTTCCATTAGTATATGAGATCACACTGATAGACAGACTTCCATTAGTATATGAGACCGCACTGACAGACAGTCTTCCATTAGTATATGAGACCACACTGACAGACAGACTTCCATTAGTATATGAGACCGCACTGACAGACATACATCCATTAGTATATGAGATCACACTGATAGACAGACTTCCATTAGTATATGAGACCGCACTGACAGACAGTCTTCCATTAGTATATGAGACCACACTGACAGACAGACTTCCATTAGTATATGAGACCGCACTGACAGACAGTCTTCCATTAGTATATGAGACCACACTGACAGACAGACTTCCATTAGTATATGAGACCGCACTGACAGACAGACTTCTATTAATATATGAGACCGCACTGACAGACAGTCTTCCATTAGTATATGAGACCACACTGACAGACAGACTTCCATTAGTATATGAGACCGCACTGACACACAGTCTTCCATTAGTATATGAGACCGCACTGACAGACAGACTTCCATTAGTATAGGAGACCGCACTGACAGACAGACTTCCATTAGTATATGAGACCGCACTGACAGACAGACTTCCATTATCATATGAGACCACACTGACAGACAGACTTCCATTAGTATATGAGACCGCACTGACAGACACACTTCCATTAGTATATGAGACCGCACTGACAGACAGACTTCTATTAATATATGAGACCGCACTGACAGACAGACTTCCATTAGTATATGAGACCGCACTGACAGACAGACTTCTATTAATATATGAGACCACACTGACAGACAGACTTCCATTAGTATATGAGACCGCACTGACAGACAGACTTCTATTAATATATGAGACCACACTGACAGACAGACTTCCATTAGTATATGAGACCACACTGACAGACAGACTTCCATTAGTATAGGAGACCGCACTGACAGACAGACTTCCATTAGTATATGAGACCGCACTGACAGACAGACTTCCATTAGTATAGGAGACCACACTGACAGACAGACTTCCATTAGTATAGGAGACCGCACTGACAGACAGACTTCCATTAGTATATGAGACCGCACTGATAGACAGACTTCCATTAGTATATGAGACCTCACTGACAGACAGACTTCCATTAGTATATGAGATCACACTGACAGACAGACTTCCATTAGTATATGAGACCACACTGACAGACAGACTTCCATTAGTATATGAGACCGCACTGACAGACAGACTTCCATTAGTATATGAGACCTCACTGACAGACAGACTTCCATTAGTATATGAGACCTCACTGACAGACAGACTTCCATTAGTATATGAGACCTCACTGACAGACAGACTTCCATTAGTATATGAGATCACACTGACAGACAGACTTCCATTAGTATATGAGACCTCACTGACAGACAGACTTCCATTAGTATATGAGACCGCACTGACAGACAGACTTCCATTAGTATATGAGACCGCACTGACAGACACACTTCCATTAGTATATGAGACCGCACTGACAGACAGACTTCCATTATCATATGAGACCGCACTGACAGACAGACTTCCATTAGTATAGGAGACCGCACTGACAGACAGACTTCCATTAGTATATGAGACCGCACTGACAGACAAACTTCCATTAGTATATGAGACCGCACTGACAGACTTCCATTAGTATATGAGACCTCACTGACAGACAGACTTCCATTAGTATAGGAGACCGCACTGACAGACAGACTTCCATTAGTATATGAGATCACACTGACAGACAGACTTCCATTAGTATATGAGACCTCACTGACAGACAGACTTCCATTAGTATATGAGACCGCACTGACAGACAGACTTCCATTAGTATATGAGACTGCACTGACAGACACACTTCCATTAGTATATGAGACCGCACTGACAGACAGACTTCCATTAGGATATGAGACCACACTGACAGACAAACTTCCATTAGTATATGAGACCGCACTGACAGACAGACTTCCATTAGTATATGAGACCACACTGATAGACAGACTTCCATTAGTATATGAGACCACACTGACAGACAGACTTCTATTAGTATATGAGACCACACTGACAGACAGACTTCCATTAGTATAGGAGACCACACTGACAGACAGACTTCCATTAGTATATGAGATCACACTGACAGACAGACTTCCATTAGTATATGAGACCACACTGACAGACAGACTTCCATTAGTATAGGAGACCGCACTGACAGACAGACTTCCATTAATATAGGAGACCGCACTGACAGACAGACTTCCATTAGTATATGAGACCGCACTGACAGACAGACTTCCATTAGTATATGAGACCACACTGACAGACAGACTTCCATTAGTATATGAGACCGCACTGACAGACAGACTTCCATTAGTATATGAGACCACACTGACAGACAGACTTCCATTAGTATAGGAGACCACACTGACAGACAGACTTCCATTAGTATATGAGATCACACTGACAGACAGACTTCCATTAGTATATGAGACCACACTGACAGACAGACTTCCATTAGTATATGAGACCGCACTGACAGACAGACTTCCATTAGTATATGAGATCACACTGACAGACAGACATCCATTAGTATATGAGACCGCACTGACAGACAGACTTACATTAGTATATGAGACCACACTGACAGACAGACTTCTATTAGTATATGAGACCGCACTGACAGACAGACTTCCATTAGTATATGAGACCACACTGACAGACAGACTTCCATTAGTATATGAGACCTCACTGACAGACAGACTTCCATTAGTATATGAGACCACACTGACAGACAGACTTCCATTAGTATATGAGACCGCACTGACAGACAGACTTCCATTAGTATATGAGACCTCACTGACACACAGACTTCTATTAGTATATGAGACCGCACTGACAGACAGACTTCCATTAGTATATGAGACCGCACTGACAGACAGACTTCTATTAGTATATGAGACCTCACTGACAGACAGACTTCCATTAGTATATGAGACCGCACTGACAGACAGACTTCCATTAGTATATGAGACCGCACTGACAGACAGACTTCCATTAGTATATGAGACCGCACTGACAGACAGATTTCCATTAGTATATGAGACCACACTGACAGACAGACTTCCATTAGTATATGAGACCGCACTGACAGACAGATTTACATTAGTATATGAGACCACACTGACAGACAGACTTCCATTAGTATATGAGACCGCACTGACAGACAGACTTCCATTAGTATATGTGACCGCACTAACTGACAGACTACCATTAGCATATGAGACTTCCTTTAGCATATGAGACCACACTGACAGACAGACTTCCATTAGTATATGAGACCACACTGACAGACAGACTTCCATTATCATATGAGACCGCACTGACAGGCAGACTTCCATTAGTATAGGAGACCGCACTGACAGACAGTCACTTTTTCAGGAATAACAGTATCAGCATTTCACCTTAATGAGTTGTGGTCACATGGTAATAGAGGAGTTAACAATGTTAAAAAGAAACACCACCCATACATGTGCAATTCCAGTCATTAACCCATTCTTCAGCCCCCCTGTTGTGAGCAATACTTTCACCCCTGCTGCAAGGAGTTAATAATTCGCTAAGCTGCCATGCGCAATAGAGACGGCTGCGTGCGCTGCAGTTATGCGCAGTACAGACTGTCCGCGCCTGATAACGGAGTAGGGCTCCGAATTCAGACCGTAGTCTTCAGTGCGCAGAGAGGACTACGGTCTGTATTCGGAGTGCCCGCCCCCTATCAGCCGCGGTGCGGGCAGTCTCTACTGTGCATGACTGCACCACGCCCATTGCTGGGTGGCACTGCGGCCCGCGTACACGGCTCTTCAGCTCGTTACCAATAAACAGCCTGTATAGTATTAGTATAAAACAGCCAACAAACTCCTCACCCAAATATCAATTAGACAAGAGTCAATTAAACAGACAAATGGGTCCCCTAAGACATAAGACAATGATTTAATTTCTCAGGACATATTGGGGGGATCTATTACCATGTGAGGGGGGTGGAATTCACCCCTCTCCTCTTCTCCTCATGGGATGAATACAAAACAAAATAACGGTCTTTGGACCCCTCTCCCCCTACTTCTTGTAAGAAAGAGTGTTGGGCAAGAGTGGGGTCACTAGTCCCCATATCACCCTAACCCAATCCCAGATGTACCTCAATATGCAGCTATGTGGGGCCGCTCCCTTCAAATAAAATAATTGTTCAAGAAAGTGAAAACAAATTGTTTTAACCCCTAGAGTGCCAGAAGGCTAATCTCTTAAAGTGCTGATTCTTTACCTGTATTTAAGTTCAGGTGAGATCTGCTGCATCTCTCCTCCTCAAAACGAAAACTCCTTTTCTACCCCCTGATAAAAATGCCTTCAAAAGCAATGATAAAACACCCATCAGAGATGAAGATCCACACGTCACCATTTCCCTGTGCACAATGAAGGACAGCGCCCCCTACTCACATATCTCTTACCAACTTGTGCATTCTGAAATCAGCAGTAGCCAGCGATTAAATAGCTTCTTTACTATCTCAACAAATCAACTCGGAAACATTCCCAAAACATTTCAGCCTATGACTGGCCAGCATTGAAAATGAACCATTCCCAAAACATTTCAGCCTATGACTGGCCAGCATTGAAAATGAACCATTCCTAAAACATTTCAGCCTATGACTGGCCAGCATTGAAAATGAACCATTCCCAAAACATTTCAGCCTATGACTGGCCAGCATTGAAAATGAACCATTCCTAAAACATTTCAGCCTATGATTGCCCAGCACTGATAATGAACCATTCCTAAAACATTTCAGCCTATGATTGGCCAGCACTGAAAATTAACCATTCCTAAAACATTTCAGCCTATGATTGGCCAGCACTGAAAATTAACCATTCCTAAAACATTTCAGCCTATGATTGGCCAGCATTGAAAATGAACCATTCCCAAAATATTTCAGCCTAAGGTTGGCCAGCATTTAAAAAGAACCAATCACAGTTTGCAGGATAAATGCTGCAATACAGAATTTTTTTGGCATTATGTATTACTATCCCTTTAAATTCAGTAAATGTTCTTACTTGTATTATTCAGTAGAATGTCTTGTGTGATTGTTTAGTGAATCTATTATAAAGTGTTGGATTTATTTTCTACATAACAGGATACGCGGTGGATTGGTGGGCGATGGGAGTTGTTATTTACATGATAACAACGTTAGAATACCCATTTGCTGAAAACATCGATGACGCAGAAAGTGAAGATCTTATGAACGGTAAATGATCAGTTTTATTCTCTATCTATACAGGGTAATATACATTTATTGTGACAAATAGAAATGTTCCCTTTACAACAGTAACATCACTGTATCTTACACTGTTCAGTGGGGTTCAAACCTGTCCTCAAGCACTGCGTGCAGGGCTGGGATTTCCTTACCCCACTTCCTCTCTGGTACTCAAAGGGTAAAATCCTGATCTCTGTATGACATTAAATGGACAGGTTTAGACACTACTGATACAGTATATAAAGGGTAAAATCCTGATCTCTATATGACATTAAATGGACAGGTTTAGACACTACTGATACAGTATATAAAGGGTAAAATCCTGATCTCTGTATGACATTAAATGGACAGGTTTAGACACTACTGATACAGTATATAAAGGGTAAAATCCTGATCTCTATATGACATTAAATGGACAGGTTTATACACTACTGATACAGTATATAAAGGGTAAAATCCTGATCTCTATATGACATTAGATGGACAGGTTTAGACACTACTGATACAGTATATAAAGGGTAAAATCCTGATCTCTATATGACATTAAATGGACAGGTTTAGACACTACTGATACAGTATATAAAGGGTAAAATCCTGATCTCTATATGACATTAAATGGACAGGTTTAGACACTACTGATACAGTATATAAAGGGTAAAATCCTGATCTCTGTATGACATTAAAAGACAGGTTTAGACACTGCTGATACAGTATATAAAGGGTAAAATCCTGATCTCTATATGACATTAAATGGACAGGTTTAGACACTACTGATACAGTATATAAAGGGTAAAATCCTGATCTCTATATGACATTAAATGGACAAGTTTAGACACTACTGATACAGTATATAAAGGGTAAAATCTTGATCTCTATATGACATTAAATGGACAGGTTTAGACACTACTGATACAGTATATAAAGGGTAAAATCCTGATCGCTATATGACATTAAATGGACAGGTTTAGACACTACTGATACAGTATGTAAAGGGTAAAATCCTGATCTCTATATGACATTAAATGGACAGGTTTAGACATTACTGATACAGTATATAAAGGGTAAAATCCTGATCTCTATATGACATTAAATGGACAGGTTTAGACACTACTGATACAGTATATAAAGGGTAAAATCCTGATCTCTGTATGACATTAAATGGACAGGTTTAGACACTACTGATACAGTATATAAAGGGTAAAATCCTGATCTCTATATGACATTAAATGGACAAGTTTAGACACTACTGATACAGTATATAAAGGGTAAACTCCTGATCTCTATATGACATTAAATGGACAGGTTTAGACACTACTGATACAGTATATAAAGGGTAAAATCCTGATCTCTATATGACATTAAATGGACAAGTTTAGACACTACTGATACAGTATATAAAGGGTAAACTCCTGATCTCTATATGACATTAAATGGACAGGTTTAGACACTACTGATACAGTATATAAAGGGTAAAATCCTGATCTCTTTATGACATTAAATGGACAGGTTTAGACACTACTGATACAGTATATAAAGGGTAAACTCCTGATCTCTATATGACATTAAATGGACAGGTTTAGACACTACTGATACAGTATATAAAGGGTAAAATCCTGATCTGTATGACATTAAATGGACAGGTTTAGACACTACTGATACAGTATATAAAGGGTAAACTCCTGATCTCTATATGACATTAAATGGACAGGTTTAGACACTACTGATACAGTATATAAAGGGTAAAATCCTGATCTCTGTATGACATTAAATGGACAGGGTTAGACACTACTGATACAGTATATAAAGGGTAAAATCCTGATCTCTATATGACATTAAATGGACAAGTTTAGACACTACTGATACAGTATATAAAGGGTAAAATCCTGATCTCTGTATGACATTAAATGGACAGGTTTAGACACTACTGATACAGTATATAAAGGGTAAAATCCTGATCTCTGTATGACATTAAATGGACAGGTTTAGACACTGCTGATACAGTATATAAAGGGTAAAATCCTGATCTCTATGTGACATTAAATGGACAGGTTTAGACACTACTGATACAGTATATAAAGGGTAAAATCCTGATCTCTATATGACATTAAATGGACAGGTTTAGACACTACTGATACAGTATATAAAGGGTAAAATCCTGATCTCTATATGACATTAAATGGACAGGTTTAGACACTACTGATACAGTATATAAAGGGTAAAATCCTGATCTCTGTATGACATTAAATGGACAGGTTTAGACACTACTGATACAGTATATAAAGGGTAAAATCCTGATCTCTATATGACATTAAATGGACAGGTTTATACACTACTGATACAGTATATAAAGGGTAAAATCCTGATCTCTATATGACATTAGATGGACAGGTTTAGACACTACTGATACAGTATATAAAGGGTAAAATCCTGATCTCTATATGACATTAAATGGACAGGTTTAGACACTACTGATACAGTATATAAAGGGTAAAATCCTGATCTCTATATGACATTAAATGGACAGATTTAGACACTACTGATACAGTATATAAAGGGTAAAATCCTGATCTCTATATGACATTAAATGGACAGATTTAGACACTACTGATACAGTATATAAAGAGTAGAAATGTACACTGTTAGTTTAATGGATCAATTCAGAGGATCTGAATATATATACACATATACACACACACACAATTATATATACACACACACACATACACACACACACTTATATATGCACACATTTACGGTACTATGGCCAGCAAAACCTCATGTCCCCTATAACCTATCCACAGATAACATCTTCAGTCAGTGCTGTATACGTGTGAGTGGTAAATTGTTGGCAGTGTAACACAATAATAAGGACACTTGAGTTGAGTCAGGACGGTGAGGACAGGCTGGGGAACATGAAGTAACTGATGAGGGGGGAGGAATAAATACAGAGTGTAACATTTACTATTTAATCTCCCCATATAACCAGCCATCACATCGAAGCCAGTGAAGATCCCGGCGTCCGTGTCTGAAGATCTGTACGCGCTGCTGAAGGGACTCCTGCGGAAGGTGAGTTGTACACTGGTGACTCTACATTTCTTATTGTCATTGAGTCTGATGGACTATAGACAACTCCAGTCATTGTGGGACACACAAACCGCTCCACACGACACACACACACATCTGTACAGGGCCGGATTTACATCTCAGGAGCCTGTAGGCACAGAAATCTGAAGCGCTCCCACCCCGGGCATCTCCACTGGACACCTCCTCAATGCTCCTAATCTCCACATTGCCCCCATCATCTCCATATTGACATCACATTGCCCCCATCAGAGCCAACTTGCCCCCCATCAGCTCCACATTGCCCTCACATTGCCTCCACCATCTCCAACTTGCCCCCATCTGTTCCACATTTCCCCCACCATCTCCATATTGTCCTCACATTGCTCCCCATCAGTTCCAACCTGCCCCCATTGCCCCCACCATCTCCATATTGCCCCCCATTGGCTCCAACTTGCCCCCCATTAGCTCCACATTGCCCCCATCAGCTCCACATTGCCCTCACATTGCCCCCCATCAGCTCCACATTGCCCCCACCATCTCTATATTGACCTCACATTGCCCCCATCATCTCCATATTGACCTCACATTGCCCCCATCAGAGCCAACTTGCCCCCCATCAGCTCCACATTGCCCTCACATTGCCCCCATCATCTACATATTGACCTCACATTGCCCCCATCAGAGCCAACTTGCCCCCCATCAGCTCCACATTGCCCTCACATTGCCTCCACCATCTCCAACTTGCCCCCATCAGCTCCACATTTCCCCCACCATCTCCATATTGTCCTCACATTGCCCCCATCAGCTCCACATTTCTCCCACCATCTCCATATTGTCCTCACATTGCTCCCCATCAGTTCCAACTTGCCCCCCATTGCCCCCACCATCTCCATATTTCTCCCCATTGGCTCCAACTTGCCCCCCATTAGCTCCACATTGCCCCCATCAGCTTCACATTGCCCTCACATTGCCCCCCATCAGCTCCACATTGCCCCCACCATCTCCATATTGCCCTCACATTGCCCCCCATCAGCTCCAACTTGCCCCCATCATATCCACATTTCCCCACCATCTCCATATTGCCCTCACATTGCCCCCCACCCCATCAGCTCCAACTTGCCCCCCATCAGCTCCACATTGCCCCCACCATCTTCATATTGCCCTCACATTGCCTCCCACCCCATCAGCTCCAACATGCCCCCCATCAGCTCCACATTACTCCCACATCTCCATATTGCCCTCCATCTGTTCCACATCGCCCCCACCATCTCCATGTTGCCCTCACATTGCTTCCCCCCATTGTTCATTCCTACCTCCCCCCGCTGTCTGTTTCCTACCTCCCCCCGCTGTCTGTTTCCTACCTCCCTGGCAGGAGAGCTGTCATCTGTGCCTCCTTGGCACAGTCCTGTAAGTGCTGAGCTCCCATGCAGTCTTCTATTCAGGAATGCAGAGCGCTGGGAGATGATGTCATTATGATGTCATCTCCCAGCGCTCTGCATTCCTAAAGAGGTGTGTCTATGTCTGTGCCTGTTTCTGGAGTAATGTGGTCAGGATGTATAAGTACAATGTGTGGCCCTTTGGTGGATTGGGGTGTCTATGTATGTGCCTGTCTCTGGTATATCATGGTTAGGATTTATAAGTACAATGTCTGGCCCTTTGGTGGATAGGGGTATCTACTCCTGTGCCTGTCTCTGGTATATCGTGGTCAGGATGTATAAGTACAATGTGTGGTCCTTTGGTGGATAGGGGTGTCTATTCCTGTGCCTGTCTCTGGTATGTCTTGGTCAGGATGTATAAGTACAATGTGTGGTCCTTTGGTGGATAGGGGTGTCTATGTCTGTGCCTGTCTCTGGTATATCGTGGTCAGGATGTATAAGTACAATGTGTGGCCCTTTGGAGGATTGGGGTGTCTATGCCTATGCCTGTCTCTGGTATATCGTGGTCAGGATGTATAAGTACAATGTGTGGCCCTTTGGTGGATTGGGGTGTCTGTGTCTGTGCCTGTCTCTGGTATATTGTGGTCAGGATGCATAAGTACAATGTGTGGCCCTTTGGTGGATTGGGGTGTCTATGTCTGTGCCTGTCTCTGGTATATTGTGGTCAGGGTGTATAAGTACAATGTGTGGTCCTTTGGTGGATAGGGGTGTCTATGCCTGTGCCTGTCTCTGGTATATCGTGGTCAGGATGTATAAGTACAATGTGTGGCCCTTTGGTGGATAGGGGTGTCTATGTCTGTGCCTGTCTCTGGTATATCGTGGTCAGGGTGTATAAGTACAATGTGTGGCCCTTTGGTGGATTGGGGTGTCTATGTCTGTGCCTGTCTCTGGTATATTGTGGTCAGGGTGTATAAGTACAATGTGTGGTCCTTTGGTGGATAGGGGTGTCTATGCCTGTGCCTGTCTCTGGTATATCGTGGTCAGGATGTATAAGTACAATGTGTGGCCCTTTGGTGGATAGGGGTGTCTATGTCTGTGCCTGTCTCTGGTATATCGTGGTCAGGGTGTATAAGTACAATGTGTGGCCCTTTGGTGGATTGGGGTGTCTGTGTCTGTGCCTGTCTCTGATATATCGTGGTCAGGATGTATAAGTACAATGTGTGGTCCTTTGGTGGATTGGGGTGTCTATGTCTGTGCCTGTCTCTGGTATATTGTCTCAGGTACCAGTGTAATCATGCAGAGTGTGTATAACAAGTCTCCTGAAATTCACTTCAGGGGGAGATTCTGAGGGGAATTTAGAATTATGTAAAAACAACTGATTTTTTCTTTGTTTTTTTCAGGACCCAGCGAAGCGCCTTGGATGCTGGCCTGAGCCGGGATTCTTATTCCTGAAGTGCCACCCGTTTTTCGCCGGCCTGGACTGGGGGATGGTAAGACTGAAAGATACAATGTTCTTTATTCTCCTCTTCCTCCATAAATCAAATGTCCAGTTCAATAAGATAGAGAAATGCAATTCTGTTACACACCAACATCAATACCGGGACAACTCCCCAATTAAATGGAGATTTGCAATGTGTAGAGACCAGTCTAGAACACATGGGGTTAAAATCTCATTGGGAATTTCTCTTCCCTGTGACACATTTGGTTTACTCCCAGACTGTGCCCTTTACTTTACTGAATGGCATCACTAATGATTTGCTTTAACCCTTTGAGTGGCACCCAAGGGGTTAAACTGTTTGTGTGCTGCACACGTCTCTAATGCATTGCTTTCCATGCACTGGCTTTCACGCTCTATCTGGAACCAGAGATTTTAGCCAGACCTGTGAACCAATCACCAATAGTGTAGAAATGACAAAATGATAAATAAAGTAACACAGACGGATCCAGTACCTGGCTGCCTGTGTAAGACAATCCACAGAAATGGTTTGTTCAGATGGTTTGTTTTTCCTTTCCATGGAAGTACCAACAGGCAGGACAAGGCTGGTAAACATTCAAAAGCCCCATGTTGGAAGGTTAATCCCATTATTTTCATTGGGCTTCATTTTCTATCTTACACTCTCACACATCTACATGTAAGCAAACACTGCAACACTCAATTATGCCAACATGAGTATACACACACACGCTCACATAATCATACATATATGTCATAAGGAGAGGGTATGATCCATCAAATAAACACAGACACATCATCTTTTTTTGGAGACAACAGGCCACAGCTTTATTTAACTACTTCCAATCATATTATTATTATTGCTCTTATTCAATCATAATAATAATTCATTAATTGATCAATAATCAATCATTAACTGACAGTCCTTGCCAAGCCACATTCCTTGAAATCAAGCATGGCCAAATTGCATGGAATCATGATAGAATCACCACATTCTTAAGCACTTACAGCTGACTCTACTACTCGTCAGCACTTACAGCTGGCTCCCAATGAATTACCCCATTCACCATTCATTTTAGCTTCAATGAATAACGTCACCATCCACAAACTAAGTCCGGGGCAAACTCCCAAAGGGCTTCTGCCGAGGGTGAAATCCCCCAACTTTACCACACCATGCAAGGACTATCCTCCCCACCATGACTCACAACCAAAACAAACCCAAACAGCAGTCCACTTCCCACCACTAACCCTTCCTAAGCCTTTTACCTTTACTCCTCCCTTATCACACACACTTCCTATCTGAATCAACCCTCATGACATGTACCTTGCATTCCCATCCATTGAAGTGTGGTGTACACACACACACACACACACACACACACACACATTATCATGCTTACTCAGTGACCATTGTTGCAGGAAGATTTCCCACATGGATTCCTGAGGGAGAATAAATAAACAATTTCCCTCCTAGTTCTACCTGCAGAAATGTGTTTATGACAATTCCTACTAACATCCAACCAACAGAATTGTGTTACGTTGTTGGCTTTTCCTACCTTGCCCTTTTCATTTCTGCTTCAAACAACGTCCACACTTTCCACTATCCCCATTCAGCCCTTCTATTGATTTCTTCACCCAGATCCACTCACCAACACAAGCATGTGCTTCTGTATATTACACATGAGTTTGTGCAAAATGCTGGAAAGCACAATGTCATTCAGTGAATAACATACGTCACATACAAGATGGTTCTGGGTCAGAATGTATTCCAGCGCATGTATTTGTTTCACACCTGATATCTCTCTATTATTCCTAGGTTGAGAACAGGGCAATCCCCCCTCCGTACAAGCCAGGCTCTGAAGAACTCCGCGTCGTATCCGATAAAGCAAGATTGTCATCGGTCAAACAGTATGTACCAATCATTGCATTTTCCTATAAAGGATCATATTTAACATTTAAGATTCACCTTCAGATACCCCTTGCCTTCACTTCATATGGGGTCTTTCAAAGGAAAGTTTTTTCTCAGATAAAATTAATGTGACGGGGTCATAGTAAAACACGCAGGGACAGATTTATTTTTATATAATGACTAAAAAGCTGTTTTTTCTTTACTTTTGCAGAGAAGACCTGAAATACATTAACCAGAATGATTTCTCTGGATTTGACTGCGTCACAACAGCCTGACGCGTTTCTTTTCCACCTATACACCTACTTCCTATGGTAAGTATACAGCCCATGTCCCCTTTATACTCCCCTTTCCCTCCTGCCCACTGATGGATGAATAACACCACCTGCTAACACCCCATCATGTTCCTTACTATACACCAGAAACCCTAATTAGGTACATGGGCAAAATATATATACGTCGTTAGGATTTTCTGGCCATAGTTAGGTAAGTTGGGGTTATTATTAACAATTGCACTAAGGTCTATTAGGAGATGACTTCTCCAATTTGTATGTTACTCTTTGCAGCCAATGCACTATAATTTCTCCAACTTTGGTGATCTCAGTCCATAGGCTCCATAGAATAATATAGGAATTGGAGAAGTGATATCACTGGAGAAGTCATCACCTATTTATCACTTCTTAATGCATAACCCCCAGGAGTTCCAGGACTGAGTTTACACACTGCTCAGTTCACCTCATCATAACCATTGTCTGAACAATGATCCTAACCCAGATCTTCTCTGCAAACACTATTAATTATCATAACTCGCTCTCCCTACTTAACATGAAGAAAGGATTATATCATTAACCCAGAAATGTTTCTTCTTCCTCAGCATCAGATTGCGGTCTTCACAAGACAACTGGTTGCCCTGCATTTCTCTCATCATACCTCTGGCACCTACAATTTCCATGTTACACCTACTATCTTCCAAACTGTCAGCTCTTACGAGCCTGGTCCTCTGACAGTTTGTTTCCATTCCATTTGTACTGATTATGACTGTTTCCCTATTCCCAACTGTACATCAATAAACCATTTGTAACAATACTTCTTTAGGCTCAAGTTGAATTTATTTTACTTCCAATGATTTGCTGTGATGTGCTGTGTTGTGCTGAGCTGTGCTGTGGTATGCTGTGCTGTGCTTTGTTGTGATATGCTGTGCTGTCCTGAGCTGTGATATGCTGAGATGTGCTGTGTTGTGACAGGCTGTGATGTGGTGCGATATGCTATGATGAGTTTTGATATGCTGTGCTGAGCTTTGCTGTGGTTTAATGGGCTGCACAATGCTGTGCTCTGCTTTGCTGTGATATCCTGTGCTATCCTGTGCTTTGATACGCTTTGCTGTGCTGTCATTCTATATGCTGTGCTGAGCTTTGCTGTGCTCTTTTATGCATTGCTATGGTGTAGGCCAAGTGACTGTCACTCCTTAACAAGGATCAGGAGAGGAGAAGGCCTGGATTTTACCTACCGTTGTGGATATACAGGAAAGGGTTAAACAGGGGACCCAATTAGGTTGTATCACATAAATTGATAAAATAATAATATTAAATTAATTTTAGAACTTTACACAATACTAGGTAATGACATGCTACTTCACATTAAAGAATTGATTGAAATAATTATGCATATTTCAGCAAAGATATATATATTTTAAGTAAAAATATACTATATATAAAACATAATCAACAACGATATAAATGAGTGATAACCAACTGAATTAGACACGCAGTAACTCAAAAACCAATATCACAAAACTATTACCCCTCATAATCAGGATTAAACATTGT
This sequence comes from Rhinophrynus dorsalis, assembly GCA_037306005.1. Lineage (NCBI taxonomy): Eukaryota > Metazoa > Chordata > Amphibia > Anura > Rhinophrynidae > Rhinophrynus > Rhinophrynus dorsalis. The sequence continues at coordinate 479,557 of JBBDGT010000323.1, read as the reverse complement.
ATAGGTATAACCAGAGGCATTGGGTGGCAATAATTAAACACAACAGCATAGGAAGGGTTAATTGATCCTTCTGTATACACTATGATAATTAAGGCTAAGGAATGTTGTCATGTGAGTTACTTTTAATAGAAGATTGCATAAATTCCTTGTACCATATAAAAATACATAATTTAGAAAATGTGTCTGGAATAATATCCCAGATTTAGATAAATAGAATGTAACTATTTTTCTACTGTTTCCAATATTGCATACCGTCTTGATAAAACAAATAAATTGCATTTATTAGTGTCACTAATAGATTAAACCAAGAATATACTTATAATTAAGTCTAATAATATCTTATAAGCACCATTAAAACAAATACATTCATGCAACATGTATTAAAAATGACAATAGCAATCCTACTTGTAACACCTACAGCACTCCTAGGGTTAATCCATAGATATAAGGTATATGGATGCCCCACCCAAGATGGCGGCTTCTTTTGTCTAGTGAGAGGGTTAAAGAAATTTCTCACTGTACAAAAGTTAGGCCCAAACACACATGCAACAATGAAATTCCTTAAAACACACTCTAAAATAGATTAAGATTAAGGGTTAATTAAATAATTCAAGGAATTCCCCAGATCAAATATTAGCACAATAACCTTTCCAGAAACACAAATATAGTATTCAAGAGGTATCAATAATGAGATTAACTAATATATACAATGCTATAGTGATCTAACTGCTATCAAATACTTCTCAGTTATCTGGATACATTTGCAAATTAATTGATTAATTCTGTTCAGTTCCCAGAATTACTACAGCCAATATGACTTATTATAATAATTCTAAGAGTGGATGGCCAGTCCACTTAATTATAATTATAAGAAATTATTTTTCTCTAATGTACACTAGCGGTCAAAAGTTTTGAGACATCTCAATATTTGATACTTTTAGTTACTGCCATTTAACTTGACAAATAATTAGGAAAACATGTAAACATTTGGGTATTTCTAAAATCAAGACAAATATAATCTATTTAGCAGGTTTTTTTTAACGCTTGTAGATGTGTAAAAGATTTTTGGTGCCAAAGTTAAAAAAAGTATATTTTGTACATTTGTTTCATCATATTTTATAAAGTGTTTTACAGGAAATTTGATGAAAATAATGGTATCTTTAGAAAGCCCATCTTATGGCAAGAAAACCAGTATATAATATATGTGGGTACAAGAAAACCAGTATATAATATATGTGGGTACAAGAAAACTAGTATATAATATATGTGGGTACATTACATGAGTAAGAGGAAAATTACAGCTAACACAAACACAGTAGAAGTGCTAAAACAACCATTACAAGCTACTAGATATTGGCAGTAAAGACTGACAGCAACATAACCCTTGAATAATTTGTCAGCTGGTAGGGACCAATACTGTAAGCTGGTGATGACATGGTAGAAGGTAACACTGGTGCAAGGAATGTAGTTCATTGTTAGCAATATCAGGCCAAGACCTATGGCAACATAAACCTTGAAACAGTTGCTGCTTCCCACTGATAGAAAAGATATCTGATGAGCAGTTAGATGGTACAGTCTGTAATCTGACCTCTTGTCCATCTATCTGCAGGCAGGTGAACATTCTTCTCTTGTGATGTCTCCAGACCTTTTCCACTACACTAACCTCCTGCTTGTACCACTCTGGCATCGCCACCTTTCTTTGTGCCAGGGGGGGTGCAACACATGATGACATCAGTTCTTTATAAATAATAAAGTGAACATTATGGCAGGTGCGCTATTCCTTAGGGGAACATTTTTACTTCTTTCTAAGACCTCAGTAAGTTCGGGTTGGCAGTACTTTGAAGTAGAACTATGTAACATCATTGCTTTAATAACTGACTACTACTAGTGGTTGTGAAGATGATGGTGGCATAGGTATGGGCATAAAATTGTATAAGGGTGTAACAATGATTGGGTACCAGATATCTTATCAATTACCAGATAAACAAAATGTGTAACAACTACACATACATACACATTTATACACACACATATATATATATATTTATATATATATATATATATATATATATATACATTCATACATATTCATGCATTCATACATATTATTATTCTTTATTTATATAGCGCCAACTTATTCCGCAGCGCTGTGCAATAGGAAATAGACATTCAGAGATATTAAATAGTACAAATGTAGAAAACAGAGAGATCAGAGGGCCCCCTGCTGGTGATATATTACAGTCCAGAGGAAGGCAGGTTGGACACAGAAGGTGTAAGTGCTATTGGGTATGAGTGTCTCCTGCCAGTCAGTGGGTGGGTGAGAGAAGTGCTGGTGAGGGCCATGGTCCAGGCAAGGGGTGATTCTTGGTGATAACGGTTATGGATGTAGTTTATACGCTTCCCTGAAGAGGTGAGTTTTCAGGGAGAGTCTGAAGATCTGAAGGCTGGGGAGTATTCCTGGCAGGTGTACACATATATTTCATCTGTTAGAATTTTTATCTGGAATCAGTCCTGCTATTAGACAAATCTGGTATAATCTATTTACGTGAGATATACTATAATAGATTAGACTGGATTGTGAGGATGGCTGTATTGTGAGTGTCAAGGATACATTAAGGTATGTTGATAACTCAGGCAGAACATTCAAAACATAATAGAATGATCTATATGTATTAATGGTTTTCAGCATAGATGTGTATAGATGGAGAGCACACACATATATACATGCACCCATATCTATACACAGATAGCTGTACAAACACACACATATTCATTTATATAAAAGTTTAATTCATATGATCACTTATAAAGTTAGATTGAACGTCTGACCTGAGATCCAAGGGGGTTTGTGGAATCAACATGAACTTTTAATCAAGTTTCACTCGCCATACACACCTGTTTTTTTCTATTGTTCTGAGGCATGCTAAATTCATCACCTATTTATATAGTTAACGAATGGTAAACAAGACTGGCCAGGGGAACACACAGTTGTAAAAAGGAATGGATTATAGGAAAGTCCTTCCACTTACAAATAATTCATTCTCCTATCTACAAAGATATACCTGGGTCCCATCTTTAGCTCTCTTCATTTTTTATATGATGAGCTCAGAGGAGCCGTGCAGTGTTCATAGGCCTGCAGGCAATGAAACACACACAATTGCAGGCATTCCAGGAAAGCGGAATAAACCACCATCTGCGTACTAGTCTTTGTACATCTATGAATAAACTGAACACCCTCCAGAGTGAAAGACCACAAATGGAGGTCCAAAGAATGAACATCGGACACTCTCTTGAAGGATATAAGGCACAACAGCATAGTTAGTTTTGACGACAGTTGCTTCAGAAATAACAGCTCATTTGGAGGCCAAGCCTCCACATTAACTTCCCACAAAGGCAAAAGGCAAAAGAAGATCTTGGAGGCAATGGATGTCCTCCATCTTGAAGTGGCAGTAGAGCACAAAGCCGTTTAAGTTGAAAAGGTTTAGCACAGGCCTGAGGCCTGAGTCTTTCTTTCTTACCAAAAAGATATTGCTTATAAAACCCTGAGAGGCATTGGATGCCAAGGTAATGGTGCACTTCCAACAAAGCTATGTGACCTCGTGGTCCACTAAGAATTCATCGGGATGAACCAAACAGAAGGAGGTCGAGAAGGACATTTGGGTTGGAGTGGTATAGAACTTGATCTGCTAATGCGACATGTCTGAAAGATCCACAGATCGGAAGACCACTAACTGGAAAAATGGGAGAGTCTGCCCCCCACTTTCCCTTAAGAAAACATAACAGGATGAGTGAGACTTACCAGAGTAAGGTCATGATTTGAACTGGCCTCTGTTGGATCTAGGTCCCCTTGGTCTGCCCCTTTAAGGGAAGAAAGGACCCCCATATCTTTGGTCTTGAGGAGGATGTCTTTTGAACATAGGGACATTTGCGTTCTGTAACCTGTGCTTTGAGTGGAGCATCCGGGGGAGCGACCTCTACCTTGCTCGGCCCTGACAAAAAACTTGGGTTGGAATATCTTTTTTAAAATGACTGGGCCTTGTCCAGGGCTGTAAAGGCCATAACAAGTTTACTGAAGTCCTTGATGAATGTGTCGCTAAAGATTTTACCCTTCGCCGAAGGGTTTGGGTCAATTTTAATCAATACAGCCCTGAGTCTTTCTGCTGAAAGGGTGAAATTGACATCGCCAATGAGGCAAATTGCTCGCTGTATCCAACCCCGGAGGACATGAACGTCCAGCGGAGCCTCAGACTGCAGTGCACCCTAGAGGAGATCAAAGATTTTGGTAAGGTGACCCAAATCGTCAAGAAGCTTGTCCTGGCAAGACAGTAGGGAATGATCATTGCACCTTTTAGGGTCTTTCCCTGACTTGCTAATAAACTGAACCATTTTAGGATCCAGTTCCGGTGTTTCACACGCTTTATTGCCCACCGATTGCTGGGGCTTTCCATCCTTAAATTATTGTGGGTGGCCTTGCTAAGGGGTTTTCGCACCCAGTGTTGCACATATTTTGCAACATGGCCCTTAGGGGACCACAATGAGCATCTAGGATGGCGAATGGCCTTGGGATCGAACAAGGGATGTCCCTGCTCATCTGCTAGTGTGAGGGGATCATCCCCAGATGAAGCCAGAGCCACCACCATAGGTACAGAATGGGGGACCGCATGCTCCTCAGAGGTAGAATCATGAGGGGATGGCAGCATCCAATCCTCATCAGAAGAATCACCAGTGGAAAAGTAGGAATCAGGTTTAGCCCTGAGAGCTTTCTCCTCATTTGTACTTCCTCATGAGGTAAGGGTCTAGGTAGTGGGTCAGAGCCACACAAGTCATGACCTCCTGAAGTATGTGGTGTCAGAACAGGTGTTGAGTCTGCAATGTAAGAGTTTTGCCTCTTGAAAGAGGTATAGTAATCTGGTTCAGGTACCATGTGTCTGTGCATTTTGTAGTGCTTTCCTCCAGGTTTAATATAATCAGCCTTGTTCAAGCATCATGGGACCATCATGAGCAGTACTTCCCCCTGTAGGTGTCTGTTGAGTCATAGCCATGATCATGGACTCGAGAAAGGAGGCAGACATCTAATGTAACATAGATTTCATGGACTGCTCCATGAGTCCAAAAAATTGCTCAGGCTGTGTGAAAAAGGGCAGAGAGGGTTCCCAGTCCAGATGAACCCTTTTGATTGCTAGGGTTAGACACCCCCTCCACCCCATCAAATGGACTGCACACAGTATCAAGGGAACGATGGGGAGAAACATTGGGGCTGGCCCCTTCAACACTGGAGGAAGGCACACTACAGATATATTAAAACAACTGGTAATATTTGAAGGGATAAAATGTAAATGGTATAGAAAATTACTATACAGTATTGATGAAATATACCTGGCTAATGTGGGCCAGGTAGAAATTTATAGATATATGTAGGCCAGGTAAAAATATATAGATATATATGGTCAAAATATACAGACAAAATGCCCCAAAGGTAATCCAAGAACAGTGCTAAAAAGCACTTACACAATGAAGAAAATGATCCAGATCAAACAGATCACAGGAACCTGTGAGGCGAGTGATCCACAAAATGGATGCCTCACGGGTGTGCTTTGTTGAACTAGGAGCCTGTAAGGTAGGGTAAGGGAAATGGGAAGCAAACATCGGTCCACACATGCCCAATGATATGGCCCGGCTGAGGATACTGACCGTGCAGTGATGCAATGATGCGGCTAGGCCCAAAACAGCTGCATAGAAGTGCCAAAACGGCCGACGTGAGGGGGGAAAGCTAGGCCACGGGAGGCCAAAAGGGAAAAATTTCAAAGTGTAACAAAGCAAAAAAAGGCACCAGGGGTACCTAAAGGAGATGGGGAAATGGTTGAAAATGCCCCAAATCAAGCTACCCTAACAGGCACCAAAAAGGGCACAAAACTCAACATTAAACAAGACATAGTAAAAAGATTAAACAACACACAATAAACAAAACCAAGTTATGGTCATATAAAGACAAGCAATAAAACAATTAATAACAAAGCCCTGGCAACATGACCAGATCCTGAGGGAGCAGCAAAGTAAGAGAATGATTTCCAGGTTGCATCCAGTTTTAGGGGAATGATGAACTATGATTGGTCAAGCGGAGCAGTATGATTGTACTGGAGTTTTTTTCTCTCTGTTTTGTTAACAATAAAGTTTTTTCTTTGCTGCTGAGGGTGGTAGTTTGTCAAGGTTTTGCTGAGCTGCTCCCATTCTACATATTGATTCTGCTGACTGAGCTAATCTACTGCTCTGTTATCCACTGCTGCTGTCTTCTGAGTGTCTGGCTCAGGCTGATCAGCTGACCTCTCTGATTACTCACCTGACTGTCATCAGCCAACCCTCTCAGGGTATTTACAGCAGCTTGGCTCACTTCTCCATTGTCCTTGTGTTTGTTTGCTGATCTGTTGCTGCTGTGGATTTTCCTGCGCTCCTGTTTGCTGTGTTCCAGACCCTCGGCTTGTTCCAGACTTCGCTGACTTCCGGTTTCCTGACTCCGGCTCGGGTGAATACCTGTCTTGGTTCCTGACCCTGGCGTATCTTTTGGTTTATGGTCTTAGATCATCCTTCTGTTTTTGCTGCACTAACAAAGGTGTATTTCATATTACCTTTTTGTGTCCTGTCTGGTTCCTGGGTCCTTACAGAACACAAGGACCATGAACTCAAGAGACTCAGGCAATCTACCAAATATTTTTTTCAGGCTGGACCAGGTAGACCAGAGCATGGACCAGTTTGCTGCAGCCCTCCAGGCTTTGTTGCTCTGTACTGAGCATCTGGTTCCGCAGCCTCAGAGGCCTCTGGCGCAGGCTGACCCTATAGCTGCTGCCTCTCCCGCTCTGGCTGCCAATGGTGATTCCAGTGCTGCTAGAGGTACGAAAGGGTCTGCCCCACTTCCCCAGCATTATAGGGGCGACCCTAACCAATGCAGAGGGTTTCTAAACCAGGTTGGTACCACAGTCCTTCCCGTCTGATAGGAGTAAGGTGGGCCTCTTGATTTCCTTTCTTTCAGTCAGGGCCTTGGCTTCGGGTACTCCCCTTTGGGAGATGCAGAAACCTATTGTATACAATTATCCCGAGTTTGTGGCATCCTTTAAAAGGGTATTTGATATACCAGGCTGCTTCACCTCGGCTGCCAAGCAGGGTACTAGGACGGTTTCCGATTATGCCATAGAATTTCGTTCCCTGGCAGCTGAGTTTGGTTGGAATAATGAGGCTCTCGTGGCTGCTTTCTCTAATGGGCTTTCAGATGTGGTTGAAGGTGAGATTGCAGCCCAGGACCTTCCCAGTGATTTAGAGGAACTGGTCTAATATTGTATTCTGATTGAATCCCGAATCCATGAGAGACCTTCCTTTAGGTAGCGCCTGCGGAGGCATCCCATCCGTTTAAATCCGAGCCTGTCATCCCCACCTGTACCTCCCTCTCCTCCCGCACCTCCTATTCTCAACACCCCAGGCGATGTGGAGCCCATGCAGACTGGGTTCACTCGTCTTTCAGTTGTGGAAAGGGCCTTGAGGAGGAGGGAGGGCCTGTGCCTTTACTGCAGTAAGTCTGGGCATCTACTGTGAAATTTTCCCACATGTCCGGGACAACCGCAACTAAGGTCTTATAGGGGACAGACCTTAGGTAGCGTCTCATTGTCCCCGAATATTCATACTGATAAACCACTAGTATCCACTGGCCTTTCTTGGGGAAAAATGTTCCATTACTTCAGAAGCACTTCGGTGCAGCGGGCCACTTTGTTGACAGTGACTTCGCCCAGAAGCCCTCCATTCCATTGCAGCTCTGTACCACTCCACTTTCACTTTGAGGCGATTTATGGTAGACCCCTCCATCACGAAACCTTACACTTCCAGGTGATTCACTCTCTTCAATATCCTGTGATCCTTGGATATCCATGGTTGCGCAAACAAAATCCCATTGTCGATTGGACAAGGGCTGAAGTCATGGCATGGTCACCCAACTGTTCCAAGATCTGCCTAGTAAAAGTGGGGAGGGTGCTAACCACATCCCCAGTCTCTTTGCTGCCTGACGAGTACCAAGAGTTCCGTGATGTATTCGATAAGGGAAGGGCTCATGAGCTTCCCCCTCACCGCCCATACGATTGTACCATTAAACTACAAACGGGTGCCATACCTCCTCGAGGTCGAGTCTACCCTCTCTCTGTCACAGAGAATAAGGCCATGGAGGAGTATGTTGCGGATACGCTGTCCCAGGGGTTCATCCGCAAGTCCTCCTCTCCTGCTGGTGCCAGATTCTTCTTCGTGAAGAAAAAGAGTGGTGAACTTAGACCCTGTATTGACTACAGGAGGCTCAATCATGTCACGGTTAAGAACACCAACCCTATTCCACTGGTTACTGAGCTATTCTATTGGCTGAAAGGGTCTAAGGTATTCACGAAGCTCGACCTGTGAGGGGCATGTAATTTGGTACGGATAATGGAGGGCCATGAATGGAAAACCGAATTTAACACCAGGAGCGGGCATTACGAATACCTCATAATGCCCTTTGGTCTCTGCAATTCTCCTGCAGTTTTCCAAGAATTCTTGAATGATGTCCTCTGTGACATGCTCCAACAGTGTGTGGTGGTATACTTAAACGACATTCTGATCAATTCCTCCTCCATGGAAAGCCACCACGCAGATGTAAACCGAGTCCTGCAAAGATTAAGAGAACATAATCTATTTTGCAAACAGGTCACCTTCTTGGGGTACATAATTTCAGAGGTCAGTTTCACAATGGACCCTGAAAAACTTTCGGCTGTTCTCGAGTGGCCACAACCCGTAGGACTCCGCTCCCTTCAACATTTCCTCAGGTTTGCAAACTACTATAGGAAATGTATCTGCAACTTTTCCTTTATTGTAAAACCCCTTACTGACATGACCAAAAAAGACGGTAACTCCACTCACTGGTCCCCAGAAGCCATCAGGGCATTTAAGTCACTAAAAGCTGCTTTTGCTGCAGTACCTATTTTGGCACACCCGAAACTCCAGCTTCCATTCATACTTGAGGTTGATACGTCTGAGACAGCAGTAGGTGCCCTCCTGTCTCAACGTCCTACTCCTGAGACCAGTTGCACCCATGTGGGTATTTCTCAAAGAAGCTAAGTCCTGCGGAGTGCAATTATGAGACTGGCGATCGAGAGCTTCTGGCGATAATACTAGCTCTCAAAGAATGGAGGCATTTGCTCGAGGGAACTTCCATGACAGTCCGAATCCTCACAGATCATAAAAACATTACCTACTTGTCTGAAACTAAATGCTTGTCTCCAAGACAGGCCTGATGGGCTCTATTTTTGTCTTGTTTTAATTATGTGGTCTTGTACCTGCTGGGTACCAAAAATGTCCAGGCTGATGCCCTGTCCAGACAGTGCTCAGACGCTAAAGAGGACAATCCTCCTAGTCCTATTATTCCTCAGGACAAAGTACTGGCCACCATACGGACCAGTATAACATCTCCCCTTGGGGAGAGAATACGAGCCGCCCAAGTAGATGCACCTGCTGAGACTCCCTCTGGGCACTGTTTTGTACCTATTAACCTCTGTACTAAGGTACTTTCTACCTACCATAATACTAAGTCTGCAGGCCATCCCGGAAAGAACCAGCTTCTCTGGTTGGTTTCCCGTATCTTCTGGTGGCCAGAACTTAGTAAAGATATTACAGCCTTTATTGCTGCTTGTCCAGTCGGTGCGCAGACCAAATCACCCCGTCACCTTCCAGTGGGCCTTCTCCAAACCATACCCAATGGAGAGAAGCCATGGTCACACCTTGCCATGGACTTCATAGTCGACCTCCCTTTGTCTAAGAGTAATACAGTCATCTTCATGGTTGTTGACCGATTTTCTAAGATGATTCACTGCATACCATTCAGAAAACTCCCATCCGCTAAAGAGTTGGCTACAATCTTTATCAAAGAGGTCTATCGGCTACACGGGGTTCCTAAAGTTATAGTTTCAGACTGGGGTAGCCAGTTTGTCTCGAGATTCTGGAGGGCCTTCTGTGCGCAACTAGGTATCCAACTCTCCTTCTCCTCGGCCTATCACCTGCAGTCTAATGGGGCAGAGGAAAGGGCTAATTAGGCCTTGGAGCAATTCCTGTAGTGTTACATCTCAAATCATCAGAACAACTGGTCGGACCTGCTACTTTGGGCAGAGTTTGCCCATAACAGTGCTGTCTCGGCTTCTACCCGGCTCTCCCCTTTCATGGTGAATTATGGGTATCAACCCTCCATGATTCCAGATTAGTCCACTCTCCAGTAGATCCTGGCATTGGAGGATCATCTCCCATGAATCCGTTCCATGTGGGTGCAGGTCCAAGAATCGTTGCGACACTCACAACACTCCCAAGAGTTCCAGGACAATCATAAACCTCTACCTGCACCCTCCTACCAGGTCAGGGAGAGGGTCTGGTTGTCCTCCAGAAATCTTCACCTCCAAGTGCCCTCTCAGAAACTTGCTCCCCATTTTGTGGAGCCTTTCCGTATCCTCTGAAGTGTGAACCCTGTGGCCTATGCCCTAGACCTTCCTCCCAATATGCGAATACACAATGTGTTCCATATCTTGCTGCTGAAACCTCTGATATATAATCGTTTCAATACGGTCACTCTTCGACCACATTCAGTGCCCGTTGACGTCCATGAGGAGTATGAGGTCCAATCCATAGTTGATTCTCGTTTAGGTTCCGAGGGAGTCTTCAATATTTGGTCCATTGGAAGGGTTATGATCCAGAAGAGCGCTCATGGGTTCCAGCTGTAGACGTGCATGCCCCCGCCCTCCTCCGTGCTTTCCACGCACGCTTTCCCCATAAACCTGGTCCTGCTCCATGGGGGAGGGGTCGTTGGGGGGGTACTGTCAAGGTTTTGCTGAGCTGCTCCCAATTTGCCTATTGATTCTGATGTCTGAGCTAATCTAGTGCTCTGCTGTCCACTGTTGTTGTCTTCTGAGTCTCTGGCTCAGGCTGAATCAGCTGACCTCTCTGATTACTCACCTGACTGTCAGTCAACCCTCTCAGGGTATTTATAGCAGCTTGGCTCACTTCCCCATTGTCCTTGTGTTTGTTTGCTGACCTGTTGCTGCTGTGGATTTTCCTGTGCTCCTGTTTGCTGTGTTCCAGACCCTTGGCTTGTTCCAGACATCACTGACTTCTGTGCTTCTGACCCTTGGCTTGTTCCTGACATTGCACATCTCTGGTTTCCTGACTCCACCTCGGCTGAATACCTGTCTTGGTTCCTGACCCTGGCGTGTCATTTGGTTTATGCTCTTGGATCATGCTTCTGTTTTTGTTTCATTAATAAAGGTGTATTGCATTTTACCTTTTTGTGTCCTGTCTGGTTCCTGGTCCCTAACACAGTAATATGATTATATGAAGCCTCCATCCTTGCTATAAAATTACTGTACGTAACATTAAAGGGATAGTAGTACTTCAAAATTACTATCCCTTATATTGAAGCCCTTGTAAAACTGAATTGAATGCCACCAGCGGCATTTCTCAAACATTTATGGTTTGAGAGATAGACGCTTTTAAACTTCGCTCTCCCCTGCCGTCAGCGTTCTTGTTGCAGCGGGGGAATCCGTTCATTGAATCAAGTGGAGGCTCTTCAGCAGAGCCAGATCTCGTTACAGAAGAAACGATCCTTCATTAAAACAGTCTTCTATGTGTGCTTGGTAACCAAGCACGCGTAGAAGACCGTTTTAGTGAAGGATCTTGTCTTCCATAACGAGATCTCGGCTCTGCTGAAGAGCCTCCGCTGGTCCCGTGACCGGATTTCCCTGCTGCATCAAAAACGATGACATCAGGGGAGAGGAAGGGGGGAGCGAAGTTTAAAAACAGCTATCTCGCAAACCATAAAGGTCTGATAGATGCCACTGGTGGCATTTAATTCAGTTTTACAAGGGCTTCAATAATAGGGATAGTAATTTTGAAGTATTACTATCCCTTTAAAGCCAATATTAGCATAGGGAATAAATTAAACATTTCCAAGCCTCTTTTTATTTAAATTGTTTTTTAGCATCTGTTTTTAATGTCTTTTTAATGTGTTGGAAGGGGTGTGAGACCTGTCTGTCACTCTTTGGATTTAATGCCCCATTGATAGTAACAGTACGCACCACATGTCCCTTATGATACAGTTGTTTTGCTACAGAACCAAGACACTTTTTCTACCTGGGTATAACTTTTAGTTTAACCCTATGAATCCCAGTGGGGAAACCAACGCATTGCATTGGATATCCCTATGACACTCAAAGGGTTAATAACTTTTGTTATTAGTTTTGTTATTGTTGTAGATAAAAACCAAATGTGCCCAGTGCCAATGTCACCATGTCAGATGTATACTGCTAAAGTGGCACGCACTGCACTGCACTAAAGCTATGCTGCCCATGTGGTTCTGGGGATGGACAGCAGTGCACTGACCCCACCATTAGTAAGTGGTCTCACCAAGCGCAGGACTCCTTCACAATCACATTGAGAAAACCTCTACAGAATTCCACTGGCTTATAGATGAAATAATTCCACCTTATACATTATGTCCTAAGAAATCCTTATGGCCCTTATGGATCTTGGATGTCTGGTCCATGGAGGTGTACATAACAGTCTAAATGAAGCAGGGTACGTGAGCCAGCTTAACTCCTTATGGGCCAAGAGATATGCAGCGTATTAAGTACAATCAATGCATTGTACAGTTGTAACCAAAATGATTCAACCCCCCTTTGCAAATCAGGTTTATTGTCAAAATTTATAGACTTTCAGATGTTTGCAATGAACAAATCAAACAGATTGAATTCTTCAAGTGGTTTCCCCAAATTCAACTGAAAATGCAACTTATAATGACTTCTCCAGTCTCAAAATTATTCAGCCCCTTCATGACAAGCACCTTTAGTACCTAGTAGAGAACCTTTTGCTGTTATGACTGCTGCAAATGGGATGCATAGCCAGACACCAGCTTCTGGCAGCGTTCATGAGGAATCTTAGCCCAATCCTCATGACCAATGGCCTCCAGTTCAGTAATATTTTTGGGTGTGAGTGCTTCAACCGCCTTCTTCAAATCCCACCAGAGATTTTCTATGGGGTTCAAGTCAGGTGACTGTGATGGCCACTGTAGAATCTTCCAGGACTGTATCTGCAACCAAGCCTTGGAGGAATTTGAGGTATGCTTGGGATCATTGTACGACTGGAAGGGCCAGTGACACCCAAGCTTCAACTTCCTCACAGACAGCATGACGTTTTCTCCTGAATTTCCTGATACTTCAATGTTAAACAAAAATTTGACACACCAGTCAAGCCATAAGACTTGTTTTTCCCATAGAAATCTCACATTTGTAGTGGTGTTACTACTGCAAGGGATTCTGGGTAGGTATATGCAAATAAGTTTAACAAGGAATCACCTTTTTGCCTCAGATTCCACTTTATACATGGATTCCTTAGAGTATGTGTTTGCTGAGCAACAGTTTTAAGACACAACTCAGGAAGAGATGCAAAGCCAGTGAGCCACTCATGGACAGCCGTTTCTTGTTAATGCAACTCATTAGCATGAGGTTGGTTTATTGGCTTGCTGTTGAGGTTTGGTGTATTTGTGGAGCACAAAAAATACCTTTTCAGTTTGTGCTCCAAAAATACACCAAGCCTCAATAGCAAGCCAGTAAAACCAACCAGATATTGTACCTGGCGTCTGACCCTGCGAGTATCCAAAATATTTTGTACCTCATACTCCTCATGGTCCCCCACAATATCTGGTGCATTGGAAAGGATATGGACCTGAGGAGTGTTCCTGGGTCGCTAAGAGAGATCTACATGCACCAGCCCTTCTCTGTGAATTCCACTCCTGCACCGCCTCTAGCGCTGGTCCTCTTCTGCAGGGGGAGAGGTCATTAAGGGGGCGTACTATCACAGTCTCCCTTAGAGGCTAAGTTTTCCTGTGCTTCCTACTTCTGTATGGCCTCTGGCCGGCATGGCCTTCGGCCACTTCCTCATTGCTGACATCGGGTTACAGACACTAGCATGGACTCCTGTTTATGGGCCTATTCTGGGTGGCCTAATTGGGTCCCTCCTCCTTCTGCTCCTTTTTAAACACTTTGGGCCTGGGAGTCATTTCCCTTACATGGTGTTCCTACTTGTTACACTTTGCTCTTCATTGTGACCCGTGTTTGCCTGAGAATCTTGCTCTGTGTATGACCCTGGCTTGTCTGCCTACCCACATCAATTCTGACCTGTGGTTCTGGCTGACTACTCGCTCTGTGTCTGACCCCGGCTTCTCTGACTACCCACATAGGTTCTGACCTGTGGCTCTGGCTGAGTACTCACTCTGTGTATGACCCCGGCTTGCCTGATCAGTGGACCTGGCTACTACCCACTCAGTGTAGCCTCCGATTGCCTTTCCTGAGGGCCTGGTTACTTTTGCTCCTAGTAGTCCTCGGTTTGCCTGACCAGTGGCCCTGGCTCCTACTCACTCAGCATAGTCTCCAGTTGCCTGAGCAGTGACCCTGGCTCCTACTCACTCAGCATAGTCTCCGGTTGCCTGACCAGTGGCCAGGTTACTCTGGATCCATGTAGTCCCCAGCTTGTGTGACCTGTGACTCTGGCTGCCTACTCGCTCCCTACACTACCTGCTTGCCTGACCTGTAGTCTTGGTGCCTCCTGGCTCTGGTCTGCTCTCTGTGGCCTCCATTCGCAGACCAAGTGGTGACTTACACATATTCTACCATTCTTCTGTTGTCCCACTTGGGCCGCTTCCCTAGTCTCTCGATCTGGAGTAGTGCAGTGCACAGCACAGTATGCATCTCCGAAGGGACCTTGGGTCCTATTTACATATGTCTGGGGTTCTGTGTGGGCTCTACCATTATTGTTGTTATAATAAATAAAGGTGGTTATATTTTATCTTTGTGTCTGTCCTTATTTGCCTGATTACCGTGACAGTCAGTAGTGGTGTACAGCTTGGAGTTCTGCCATGGAAACCTTCTGCATTTAGTAATGAAGCCCCTGCATCTGGTGTGGTTAAGACAACATCTGATTTGCATATTTGTGTTGTTGTGAGGGATTCTATTCAGGGGTTGAATAATTTTGAGACTGGAGATTATCATTATAAGGTTATAATTTGGGGAAACCACTTGAAGAATTCGTTGTGTTGAGCTATTTCAATTGCTTTTGTTTTATTTGTTCATTGCAAACAGCTGGAAGTCTGTAAATTTTGACAATAAACCTGATTTGCAATGGGGGGGGGGTTTGAATAATTTTGATTACAATTGTACATCTCCTTAAAGGAGAAGATTTCCTTTGTGCGCCGAGCAGAGTGTAAGCTCCTGGGGTCCTGCTAGTTCCTGGCGCTTCCGACTCTATGGATGTAACATTTATTGAAGGTATTATCTCCTGATCCAATACACAAGTACAAAATTAATAAGGGTCATTAGGATTTTTTGGCCATAGTAAAGTAAACAGGGGTTATATTTAACATGTATTACTTAGTAACATAGAACATAGTTGATGAGGCTGAAATAAAGACGTGTCCATGAAGTTCAGCCCATGCCTTATCACCCCTGTGAATTCCCCTAAAAAACCCAAGTAAGGGTAGTGGCGCCTAATCAGTAATGCTCCGATCATTCTTTACATTGTTTTTGCAGCATGAAGAGCTTTATTGCAACTCTGTACAATTTGTAGTTCATCAACAATCAAACAATAAAGTATCCCCGCCCCCCCCCCCCCCCGTTTTACCCATGTCACGCTGTTCTCCAAGACAGTCTGGATGGAGCGCAGAGAGGGACAGTCTTCAATGACAATAAGGTAAGACCTGTCCTCTTTTATCAAAGGGGGCAGGGTTTTCCTTATGCTCACAGCGAGAAGATTGTCCCTCACGGCAAGCTGTCCTTTCCGAAGACCGTATTCCACATCTGAGGGGAGGCGGTTTAGTCTTTCCTCTAGTCTTAATGGATGACTTCTTGTTCATAGCTCAGTTCTTTGAGTAAATAATTCATTGGATAGTTCTTTGTATTGACCATGAATGTATTTGTAAATGGTAATCATATCACCCCTTAGACGTCTCTTCTCTAATGTAAACAAACCCAGTTTGGCTAGTCTCTCTTTGTAACTCAGATCCTCCAATCCCTCTCTGCACTTTTTCCAGTTCAACAATGTATTTTGTAAGAACTGCTGCCCAAAACCGTACTCCATATTCTAGATAAGTTCTTACCAAGGATATATATAGAGGTAGACTGATATTTGCATCCATTGCTTCTACACCTCTTTTTATGCAGGCTAGTACTCTATTTGCTCTTGCAGCAGCTGAGTGACTCTGCACACTGCTGTGAAGTCTGTTGTCTATCAGTTCTCCTAAATCTTTCTCTAATGAGGATTCCCCAAGTTGTTTCCCATTTAGTGTTTATGTAGCAAGTTTGTTTCTACAGTCCAAATGCATAACCTTATATTTATCTACATTAAATGTCATCTGTCACTTTTCTGCCCATTCACTCAGTTTATCTAAATCCTTCTGCAGAGGTAAAACATCCAGCTCTGTATGTATTTCCTTACATAGCCTAGTGTCATCACAAAGACTGAGACACAATTTTTGGTTCCTTCTTCTAGATCATTAATAAACACATTAAAAAGCATTGGGACTAGGACTAGGGATGGGTGAAAACCTTCACCTCACCTTGGTGAAAAATGTCCACCTTTTTTCGTCTAGCTCATTGCATTGAAATCAATGAGAAGAAAAATGTTTCCCCACCACATGAAAGTAACAACATTTTGCCACATGCACAATATTGCAAAAAGTAATAACCTATCTGAAAGACATAAGGTCCCAGATCTGCTAAATATTGAATGTAACTATTTATCTGCTGTTTTCAATATGCATACCTCTGGATGTAACACAGAATAATGAAGTAAATTTCTCAGTAAAAATTTGCATTACCAGATTATAATCTTAAACAAAAATAATAATTTATGGATATAGAAACACAAGGATAATATGAATATATCAATGTGACACATACCATAAAGATTATAAAGACAAAATCATATCTGCACACAACTCAAGAGCAGGGAGTTAATAGAACCATGGACAGTAAGGACCAGCCAATCACTCCAATCCAAAGTGGCTGTTATGGACACAAAAAAATAAGTAACATTTTGACTTGTGCTTTTTCAGCCATAATTCACTGAGGATTATAGACTTTTTATTTTCACCACTTTCCCTGGATTAAATGCCAGTTTCCAGAACTGTAAGGGTTCATTGCCTGTGTTTGAAATTGACTCTTCCAGGCCAGAAAACAGTAGAAAACCAGTTATTCCAGTTTTAGGAAGGCATAGGTTTTCAAAAGGCAGGAAATGGGCAGAGAGTAGGTGGAACATAGGAGGAGAGAATAGGGAAACTATTGGGGGGTTATTTAATCCCATACCCTGAGCTAATGGGGGAGTCTTGCAGTCTTGGAGTGAAAGAGTTGAGACATGGATGGGGGTTGAGGTTACCAGCCCACCCTGACTGATGGAGGCACAAAGAATCCAGACAGGCCTCCATGTGGTGTATAGGCCCAAGAACTGTTCCAGACCAGGGGCCTGACCTCCTCGAGTGGATGCAGCCAAGTGCCTCCTTGCTTGTGTCCTTTCCTGCATCACTGTCCACATAAGATTCTCCAGGATTGCTAAGTATAAAACTGTATATCTGCTTTTTTATACTATATTTCTAGGAAAAACACCCTAGTAACCAACATATATTGTTTCTGTTATAATTGTTGCATATTGTGCTAATTTGCTCTGCAGTAAGTAATTGTCTAGTTAATATTATTAGGTGTTTAGCTAGAATATATTTGATAACATACAGTGTATTGTTAATATTATTGTTTGTTATTAAAAATTATTGCTTATTGCTAGTACTGGGGTGTTATTGTGTTAATTGTGGTATTGGTCATTGGAACAAACTTCTCTGGGTATATCCTAAAATTAATGGGTTAGCTTTTGGGGTGTTCACAAATGCATATGGTTTCCAATAATTGTGCCAGCGTATTAGTGTGAGCAAACTGCAGGCCCCTCTGCTTGTGTAGGCAGCAGCATGTGTCTTTGTTCATAGATTTCCATCTTAGAGCAACCACATGGTCTGACTCCATCTTGGGACTCCCAAGCCACATGGGCTGAAGCCATATTGGAAATCTCAACAAATACTTTTGGGCAACCATGGTATATGGGTCTGAAGTTCTTTTTCACACTCACATTTAACACAGAGGTTATTGTGAAACCCTTTGGGCCAAATTAATTCACACAAAGCCACAAACTAATACAGTGGCGTATGCTGCTTTGTTGTGTCAGGATTTTCACAATGTGATTATTCCAACAGATCAAGATCACACCCTGATAACACCACGCAGACAATGCAATTTTTTTTTTAAAGTTTATTAAAGTTCTGAAGTAACATACAGAATGCAGTCTAGAACGTAATAGGATACATAATACAGTGTAGAAGAGAATAAGAAAGCATAGTCCACAAACAATTGTAATATCAAAGGTGGCAATAAAGAACATACAACAATCTAAATATAATAGCTGTATAAGAACAATATTTCGAAAGGCAAGATACATAAAAAGATATCTAGTAAGGTATTAAGCTATAGAGGAAATAGTCTCAGTGTAGAACGAGACCATTAACTGTAAATAATCAGGACAAACCGCCAAATCCAGTCCAATGTCACCAGTATGGTCTAACCTGTAATAGCAGTCAAAAGGGTCTGAAAGTCATTACATATAGCAGTCGAATTAGTGAACTATACGTATGTAAAGAAGCATAAATTCCAAGGTAAATAGAAATGAGTAACTGAAGGTAGAAAAGAAGAGAAGAAAGGATGTGAGAAGGGGAACACAAGGGGGCAGAAAGATAATAGGTTTGGGGGGGGACAATGCAATTTTAAACAGAACCAAGTTATCAAGTATCAGAATCACAGACACAGAGTAACTGAAGGAAAACTTCCTACACAACAATAAAGGTTAATTTAGAACACCAGATCAATGCAGCGCAATGACAATCTCAGAACAACATATTTGTGGATTATCTGCACATGCTTATGTTAGGACTTCAATAGATCCCACTGCGTTCATATACAAACTTTCACACACACAATAAACAATTGGCTCTGCAGGTGTCAGCAATGCTAGCTAACTATAACTCTCAATGATCTAAAATTGCTATCAGTCTGATCTCAATCTGATTACTACTGTGACTGGAATGTATAACCTCCAAAGATTATTCTTACTTTACAGCTAAATGGCTACTGTGTAATGGTTCTCAGTAGGCTGGCCAGTTCCAGTAGGAAATATGAGAATAAGCTTACCCCAGAATAGACTGGGTTATAATAATTTTGGAAGTATATACAGTGCTTATGTAAATAAAATGTATTTATACTTTACCAATCCTTTATAAGGGTTTGGTCTCTGAGGCACAGAGAGATTCCACTTAGTTCAGGTAGAGCAACTAGGAAACTCAACCAAAAAGCCCATATTGCCCCCTGTATACTGCTTATATTACCTAAACCACCCTTAACAGAAAGGTACACCCATTCTTCTCTCATGTGAAGGACACCCTATGATCGAACTGCACAGAAAAGGGAACAACACTGAACCCCTCCTAACCTAACTGACGTGTAGAAGAAGGTCAGACTCCTCCAACAATGGATAGGGGAGCAAGAGGCTAGACAGCAACGCTGGAGTACGTGGCTAGAGAGTGGTAGTTACCTAAAGGGAGTCGTACTGTAGCACTGAGCTGTATAAAGGTGCTAGCCGCAAAACTAGATAGGCCTCTTTCAGTTGAGTCAAAGGGGTCCCGCGATAACCCCCCTAGACAAACTATACTACCGCTATCCCCAGGGAGAAAACATACTCCAACAGGAAACTGTAATCACTCAGATCGTCAGGTGGGTAGTGAAGAAGCCTTCCTTCAGGATAGACAAATAGTCAACCAAGCTGGGTCATACACAGTGGGGTCAGGAACAGGAGCACAAGCAGCAGGCAGAAGAGTAGTCCAATTCCAGACCGGGTCATACACAATGGGGTCAGGAACAGGAGCACAAGCAGCAGGCAGACGAGTAGTCCAATTCCAGACCGGGTCATACACAGTGGAGTCAGGAACAGAAGCATGAGCAGCAGGCAGAAGAGTAGTCAATTTCCAAACTAGGTCAAACACGGAGAAGATCTGCAGGGCACAAGAAGAAGAGACATCAGCAGGGTCTAGACGTAGCCAGGGTAATACTGTCACGGTTTGTTTTGACTCTCAGACACAGAGTAAGATAAAAATCAAACTTTATTGAAAAGTTTAATGGGAACCCTCACGGGTCCTAATCATACACGTAAATAACATATACACAATGGGTACAGACAGTGGTTATTGCAAGATACACATGGAAGGCTCTACCGGCCTTGCCAATATACCGGGCAAGGCAGCCTAAAGAGTTACACAACAATCTGGATGTGGCTCTACCGGCCTTGCCAATATACCGGGCAAGGCAGCCAGGAGGACAGAGGAACAGCTCCACTAATGCTGCATAGATGGAGCAGCAGCAACGATGGAACAGTGGAGCAAACCAGTCTCCCAACCAGGGAGACCAAACCGGTATAGTAATGGAGACGCAACAACCTGTGAATTTGGAGTAAACCAGTACCATGTATAGGAAAACAGTATAGCCCAACCGGTTCACAATAACTCGATTAGCAACTGTTGGATGTGGAGTAAACCAGTACCACGTACTGGACAACAAAGCGCTCAACCGGCTCTATACTAGCGGAATCAACAGCTGGTGTATAGTGGAGTAAACCAGTACCGCGTACTGGATAGCAAAGTGCACAACCGGCTCTATACTAGCGGAATCAGCAGCCAGTGTATAATGGAGTAAACTAGTACCGATTACTGGTCAATAATAGCGCTCACTCGGCTCTAAACTTGCGGAATCAGCAGCCGGTGGATGGTGGAGTAAACCAGTACCGCGTACTGAATAGCAAAGTGCTCAACAGGCTCTATACAGCGGAATCAGCAGCCAGTGTATAGTGGAGTAAACTAGTACCGATTACTGGTCAATAATAGCGCTCACTCGGCTCTAAACTTGCGGAATCAGCAGCCGGTGGATGGTGGAGTAAACCAGTACCGCGTACTGAATAGCAAAGTGCTCAACCGGCTCTATACAGCGGAATCAGCAGCCAGTGTATAGTGGAGTAACCCAGTACCGATTACTGGTCAATAATAGCGCTCACTCGGCTCTAAACTTGCGGAATCAGCAGCCGGTGGATGGTGGAGTAAACCAGTACCGAGTACTGGACACAATAGCGCTAAGCTGGCTCAATACAAGTGGAGACAGTAGCCGGTGTCTGAGGAGTGAACCAGTACCGCGTACCGGAATAATCGTAACGCCCAACCGGTCCTATACAAGCAGAATCAGCAACCAGTGAAATAGGAGTAAACCAGTACCACGTACTGGATTAGCGTATTGCCCAACCGTTCTATACAAGCAAATCAGCAACCGGTGAGATTGGAGTAAACCAGTACCGCATACTGGATAAGCGAATAGCCCAACCGGTTCTCTACAAGCGAATCAGCAACCGGGGAGATTGGAGTAAACTATTACCGCATACTGGATAAGCGTATTGCCCAACCGGTTCTGTACAAGCGAATCAGCAAACGCTGAGATATGGAATGCAAAGTGATCAGAACGTCGCCATAGCGACTCAGCACCCAGACGGATGACCAGCAGCAGCGACAGCAGACAAGCCAGGACCACCAAAGGAACGACAGCACCATCAACCGGATCAGCAACGGAGCAGGAACAACAGCAGAACGGGATCAGGAAAGGAAGCAGGAACAATAGCACCACCAACCGGATCAGGAACGGAGCAGGAACAACAGCAGCACGGGATCAGGAAAGGAAGCAGGAACAATAGCACCGCCAACCGGATCAGGAACGGAGCAGGATCAACAGCAGCACGGGATCAGGAAAGGAAGCAGGAACAATAGCACCGCCAACCGGATCAGGAACGGAGCAGGAACAACGCTGGTACTGGTAGCAGATAGAAACAGGCCCAGGGAATAGGTACAAGGCAGGTGACTGCTGACATAGAGACACCATGAAAGGGCAACCAAAGGGTGCCTCAGCCCATTCTATAAAGGCAATCCTTGGGGTGCAAAAGACAGGTGGCCAATGGAGAGTACATACACCTGACTGACAACACAAGCAAGCAATCACGGGCACCGTGATACATACACAGGACAGGGGATCAAGAGTGGTCAGGCAGGCAATGTCAGAAGGAGAGAAAATCCAGAAAACAATACAGCAACACAGGGAACACTATACTAACACAGACCAGTGCAAAACTTACGCCCTTAAAAGGAGGAGAAGACAGGAAGAGGCAAGGCTGGAGGACCAGAACCGGTAGTGCTGGCCATGCATGGGCCCATAAGAACTGGAGGTATGAGAGGGTACTTTGCATGCTCCAATATAACCTTGTAATCCCTGCGCAGGCGTCGATAGAGGATAGCTAAGGCACATCATAGCACCGTGCCACCTCAATAAAAGAAGAGGCCTGAGATGGAAGAGTCGGGGGAAAGAGAAGTGACGGGCAAGGAACCAGACTCCTGCCGGAGGCATGATATCTCATAGGTCACTCATTAGAGAATTAGAATATTAGGTAATCTCTAAATTTCTATCAAGGGTTCTGATTGGTAAATACCATATACATACAACTTGAAGAAATAATTCTACTATGTCGCTAGATGGCAGTCTACTACCAGAAATCTTCAGGAAAGTCCCTAAATGCCAATCAAAAAAATGAGAAAAGTAATTAAATAAATTTTAAAACACGTCCTCTCTCAGGAATGTCGAACTACAGCTCCCTACATAAAAACACCACATGAAGTTAGTTAAAAATTCCTGTACAATGAAGAAAGAGGCCCCCTTTCAAGGATATTTTCTGTATGAAAGTCTCAAAAATCCATTTCAAGAGAAACAAAACTAATGTTACTTAAAGATACAGCATCATAAATACACAGACAAAATGGTTTCTGGATAGCAGCTTTAACCATTGCTTCCGGCTTAGGGCAAATCCTCTGACAAGTTTACTGAGTCTTTTAGGTAGGTCATTTGTTCCCTGTATTAGGAGAGTCTGGGGGCACTCAGTGGGGAGAAGAAGGGAGGAAGGAGGTTGACCCCAAATATCCCAAAATTCCATGTGACTGACTGGCAAGAGACAGGCAGCTGGGGTCCTATTTGCTTGCTGATTTTGCTTTTATTGTGTTTTAATATAAGAAAAATGTGTTGGAATAGACAAAAAATGTATTGAAATTGGCAAAAAGGAGGACAGTTTTGCATTGCTGAAAAGAAGAAAACTTTCAGAAAAAAAAAAAGAGTTAAAAATTGTTTTATGCAGGATTTTTTTCTCACTTTTTGTCCATCCCTACCCAGGACTGAACTCTGTGGCACCACACTTACACTATCACTTAACCAGCTCTCAATCTGTGTACAGATGTATATCCCGCCACACACACACACAGGAACACACCCAAATACACACAGACACATAGAGATACACACACACACACACACACACAGGAACACACCCAAATACACACAGACACATAGAGATACACACACACACACACATAAACACGAACACACAAACACACACACACACATATATACACAGAAACACAGACAGACAAATACGCACACACACAGAAATACACACACACAAAGACACACATGCACACTACCACCAGACCCATCTACCATAGCCAGTCACAGGGCATACAAGTAGACAAAAGCTGTGACCTCCTTGGGGTTAGTGTGGTGTCCTTTTCTGTGTGCTGAAGATCTTTGTAGAATGCTTATGGTCAGTAAATAAATAATGGACAGTAAAATTATTTGTAAAGTGGTAAATGAACTGGCGATATGAATATAACATTTTGTGAATAAGCTATAAATCAAGTTTAAAAGTGTTAAATAAATTGGCTAAACAAAAAAATAATCTGACAATTCATAAACAGGTTGGTAAATAGACTCTCTGAATATATGAAATTGTAAATTAAGAAATTTTAGTTCATACATTAGACAGTAAACCAACTGGGTTGTTTAATCTAAACTGTTAAATAAACTGACTGAATTACTGTTTAAACTATTAAATAAACTGGTTAAACTAAACTGTCTAGATTAGTGTTGAGCGAGCATGCTCGGCCGATGCTCTGCTCGGCTCGAGCATCGCTCTGCTCGGCACATGGCGGTACTCGTACGAGTACCGCCATGTGCTCTCCCGGCATGTTCGGGTGGCGGGGATCTGTGCCGAAGGAGGCACAGATCTGAAGACACTCCGCTGGACCACCAGGGACTGGAGGTAGGGGGCATTGCGGAGATGAAGGGGGCATAGCGGAGATGAAGGGGGACATTGCAGAGATGAAGGGGGCATAGCGGAGATGAAGGGGGCATAGCGGAGATGAAGGGGGACATTGCAGAGATGAAGGGGGCATAGCGGAGATGAAGGGGGACATTGCAGAGATGAAGGGGGCATTGCGGAGATGAAGGGGGCATAGCGGAGATGAAGGGGGACATTGCAGAGATGAAGGGGGCATAGCGGAGATGAAGGGGGACATTGCAGAGATGAAGGGGGCATAGCGGAGATGAAGGGGGACATTGCAGAGATGAAGGGGGCATAGCGGAGATGAAGGGGGACATTGCAGAGATGAAGGGGGCATAGCGGAGATGAAGGGGGCATAGCGGAGATGAAGGGGGACATTGCAGAGATGAAGGGGGCATAGCGGAGATGAAGGGGGACATTGCAGAGATGAAGGGGGCATAGCGGAGATGAAGGGGGCATAGCGGAGATGAAGGGGACATTGCAGAGATGAAGGGGGCATTGCGGAGATGAAGGGGGCATAGCGGAGATGAAGGGGGACATTGCAGAGATGAAGGGGGACATTGCAGAGATGAAGGGGGCATAGCGGAGATGAAGGGGGACATTGCAGAGATGAAGGGGGCATAGCGGAGATGAAGGGGGCATAGCGGAGATGAAGGGGGACATTGCAGAGATGAAGGGGGCATAGCGGAGATGAAGGGGGACATTGCAGAGATGAAGGGGGCATTGCGGAGATGAAGGGGGCATAGCGGAGATGAAGGGGGACATTGCAGAGATGAAGGGGGACATTGCAGAGATGAAGGGGGCATAGCGGAGATGAAGGGGGACATTGCAGAGATGAAGGGGGCATAGCGGAGATGAAGGGGGACATTGCAGAGATGAAGGGGGCATAGCGGAGATGAAGGGGGCATAGCGGAGATGAAGGGGGACATTGCAGAGATGAAGGGGGCATAGCGGAGATGAAGGGGGACATTGCAGAGATGAAGGGGGCATTGCGGAGATGAAGGGGGCATAGCGGAGATGAAGGGGGACATTGCAGAGATGAAGGGGGCATAGCGGAGATGAAGGGGGACATTGCAGAGATGAAGGGGGCATAGCGGAGATGAAGGGGGACATTGCAGAGATGAAGGGGGCATAGCGGAGATGAAGGGGGACATTGCGGAGATGAAGGGGGCATAGCGGAGATGAAGGGGGCATAGCGGAGATGAAGGGGGACATTGCAGAGATGAAGGGGGCATAGCGGAGATGAAGGGGGACATTGCAGAGATGAAGGGGGCATAGCGGAGATGAAGGGGGACATTGTGGAGATGAAGGGGGGCATTGACCAGGCACCCTCCCCTCATCAGAGCAGGGGGTGCCTGGTGTAATGCTCGTGTCGCCCCATTCAATTCAATGGGGCTCGGGTGCTCGGCCGAGCACTCGAGCCTCCGGCGGTGCTCGGTCTAGATAACATGTAAACAGGTGAAAAAACTGACCACATTCATATTTAATGTGAAATAATAAAAAATATCAGGAAAGACAGCAGGACCATAAAGGGACAGTACTGTGTCCACACAAGAGCTTTAAATTGTTATGGAAGAGGAATTCCTATTGCTCAAAGTTGTTCTCTTCACCTTCCCTCATTTGCCTTTCAGTCCACAGTGATCTGCAGGGCTGATTCACATTGACACTTCAATCAAGACATTTCTCTCCTCACCATAAATGTGCATTGACAATAGATTCACCAATAAGGAGCTTTTATAGAATTCAGTAAGTGCTTATACATAGCTTGAGGGATGAAGCTAGTTTCACATAATACTGAGTTTTCACACCTATCTCCACTTCCCGATAATCATTTTTTTTTTTTACCTTATATCATATGGGAGAGGGGGATCCAGAGTGTCTAAGCTATTTTGGGTTTCAAAGCAGAAAAGATAAATACATCTCCTCGTAATGCGGAGGTAAACTTTGAGATCTTCCAGCCCGGCAGGTTGTGACTCATCCACATCAGCAAAAAATCAAGGGGGAAAGGGGGTATTTACTAAAGGCCAAACTGAAAATATGTCAGGATATATGTCTAAACGTTCTGATTATTTGTCTTTGTACACATGTCCTGCTACTCCTTGAATTATCCACATAATTAGTGGTCAGTTTATAAATGAAAATATAATAATATTGTACAAAAAAATCCAAAACCCTAAACAGGGAAAATAATGTAGCGCACACTACCCCTACTGGAGAACAATGTATAATATTTGTAATATATTATTTTGGGATAAGAGAAAAGAATACGTTGTTATTATAACAGACGAAGATAAAACGCTACAATTCCCTATTAGCGGGTGTCTGCAGGCCACCATAGTAGATAACCAATGGATAATCAAAATACACCTGTAAAACCAGGTATAAAGAGAAGAGTGCTTTTGTCTTAATCAATAAACCATTTATTTATAATACATATAAAAAGGGTACTCTGATAGGAAATAATATAGCATATAATAAAATTGTTCAAAAAAGATACTTATGAATGAACGTATAACTATTCCATAAAACCTTAAATTGAATACATACCTCCCAACATTTCAAATTGCCAAAGAGGGACACTTGTGTTTTAAGGGGTGTTTCTGGGGGTGTGGCTGGTGGGCGGGGCATTACCAGGAATTTTTAAGCTATTTCATGGCCTATTGTCACCTCCTTGTGTAACCTAATAAATGATTTAGAACAAGACCAAAGTATTTTATTTACACAGACTAATTTATAAACACATATACTGACTTTTAAACAACCAATAATATGAGTTTTATTGCTGTGGAGCAATGTGATACATTTCTATACACACCACACAATCTGATCTCCTAAAAGAGGGACATCAGGGTGGGAAAGAGGGACAGAGGGATTTAGGTCGAAAAGAGGGGCTGCCCCTCCTAAAGAGGGACACTTGGGAGGTATGTGAATATGCACTGTTTCCAACAATTCTAAAGAACGCCTATGTAGAATGATAACCCCCACAGGCATTTGATAGAGATTATTGACATTTACCATACTAAAGAAAAGTAACCCATGGACGCAGTAAGACATCAGTAACTTATCAGACCACCTGGATAAAGACAAACCATTAACACAACATCACACAGTCTGGAAACAGCAATACATCACACTGCCTGGCGAAAGACAGACCACTAACACAACATCATCCAGCCTGAATGTCCAGGTCAGGCGCTATCAATTTCTGGACCAAAGAGTCACTACAATCATGATATAGATCAATCTTCTAGCAAATATGGCTACAAATCATTCTTCTGTCTTCTTCTTATATGACTTTCTGGTATTAGTGATATACTTCCCCATGACTAATATGCCCAAAATACGTTGTACTCTTCCATTCCCATTGAAAAAGTTACTGATAAACAGGCACATGTTGTCACCCGTTTTCTGGATCTTCTGACCTGCGCTGTCTTGTGCGGCCTTCCCCGCTCTATGTCGGAGGCTTTCTTCATTCTTTCCTGAGCTCCCTTGTGGCGCGCAGCCTGCTTCCGTTTCTCCTCGCTCCAGATTGACGGAGAGTCGGCCCGTGCGTCTGGGTTTTTCTCCCACACGTCACTCTTCTTGTGGCGTCTTCTACTAGCGCCTATATCAGGGCAGCGGTCCTAGGGAATGGTGCACCTTCACAGTGTTCCCGTCCCATCCTAGTTGTTGGTCCTTGGCTCCATCAGCTTCTAGTCCAGTCTAGCTTAGTCAGTGCCAGTCTCATCTCCTAACTAGTCTCTCTCTCCTCAGATCGTGTAGGACCCTTGGCTTCAACCAGACCATTCTCCAACCTGCCGATTCAAACCTGCTGTCTTCCTATGTATGACCTTAGGCTTCCTTCTGACTACCCACCAGCCAGCCGATTCTAACTAGCTGTCTTCCTGTGCATGACCTTAGGCATTCTCCTGCCTACCTGTGTATGACTATTGCCTTCCTCCAGACCACTCAACTGCTAGCCGCTTCTGACTTATTCTCAATCAAAGTTAGACTCTTTCAGTAAATCCAGTTTACCCCTAGTCAATAGTGTCAGCCAGAACTATGAAATACTCCTCCCCTAGTCATAGTGTCAGCCAGCACTATGAACCAATCCACCCCTAGTCATAGTGTCAGACAGTACTATGGACCACTCCACCCCTAGTCATAGTGTCAGACAGCACTATGTACCACTCCACCCCTAGTCATAGTGTCAGCCAGCACTATGAACCTCTCCACCCCTAGTCATAGTGTCAGACAGCACTATGTACCACTCCTCTCCTAGTCATAATGTCAACCATCACTATGTACCACTCCTCCCCTAGTCATAGTGTCAGCCAGCACTATGTACCACTCCTCTCCTAGTCATAATGTCAGCCAGCACTATGAACCACTCCTCCCCTAGTCATAGTGTCAGCCAGCACTATGTACCACTCCACCCCTAGTCATAGTGTCAGCCAGCACTACGAACCACTCCACCCCTAGTCATAGTGTCAGCCAGCACTATGTATCACTCCTCCCCTAGTCATAGTGTCAGCCAGCACTATGTATCACTCCTCCACTAGTCATAGTGTCAGCCAGCACTATGTACCACTCCACCCTTAGTCATAGTGTCAGCCAGCACTATGTATCACTCCTCCCCTAGTCACAGTGTCAGCCAGCACTATGTACCACTTCAACCCTAGTCATAGTGTCAGCCAGCACTATGAACCACTCCACCCCTAGTCATAGTGTCAGCCAGCACTATGAACCACTCCACCCATAGTCGTAGTGTCAGCCTGCACTATGAACCACTCCTCCCCTAGTCAAAGTGTATCACAGTGCCCGTGATTGCTGCATTTCTTTGTCTATCACCATTAGGGGGCTCCCATTGGCTGTCTGCCTTTAACCCGCCTCATATTGCCTATTTAAACCTGTTTTGGCCACTCCTTGGTTGCCCTTTCGTGGTGTCTCTGACCATATTCGCTTTCACCATGTTCAGTAGTTGTTTGGGCCTTTTGCTGTGTTCCTGAGTTCCTGATTGCATCTTGTTCCCGAGCCTCCTGTCTGCAGAGCTGTTTCAGTGTTGGTTCCGGCCTAGTCCTCTGAGGTTGCTATTTCCTGCTGTCTGTCTTCACTGCTGTTTCCTGACCGGTTGATCGTCCTGCTGGTTCCTGTCATCTCCTGGCCTGTCTTCTGTGATCCTGGCGACCTTTTGCTCGGTTGCTTTGGTGACCTTTTTGTCAGTCCCAGCGTGCGGACGTTGGGTTATTCCTTTAGCCTTGCGGCTACACGATTCCCTTCTTGGTCCCAGCGTGCGGACGCTGGTTTGCTCCAAAAGCCTTGCGGCTATACAATACATCTTGTTAGTCCCAGCGTGCGGACGTTGAGTTACCCTTTAAGCCTCGCGGCTATACTATCGGTTTGTTGGTCCCAGCGTGCGGACGCTGGTTTGCTCCAAGAGTCTATGTTGAAGTCCTTTTGGGCTGCCTTGCCCGGTATTGGTAAGGCCGGTAGAACCTTGTACGTTATTCCATCTGAAGGTTGCCTTACCCGGCATTGGCAAGGCCGATAGAGCCTCTCGTTCCTGATTACCCAGGCTGTCTTGCCCGGTATATTGGCAAGACCGGTAGAGTCTGTATTATCCGTATTTTCCATTTATTTAATGTTTGTGTTGGAAATCCTAAGGGATTATTTTAATCATTTCAATGAAGTTGTGTTTTTACCTAACTTTGTGTCTGAGAGTCGTAACAAACCGTGACAGTACGAAAGGGCCATGACCTCAGACAACAGGAGTGATGGTAATGCACAGAATATCCATTGGAGGATGGATATGCATGAGCAACGTTTGGATCAGTTGGCAATCACAATTCAAACTATCCTTGAACGTACTGTACTTACTGACAAATCTGGAGCTAGTCCGGTGGTCTCGCCCAGTCAGACACTGGAGAATGAGACTAGGCAATTAGGGGCTGCAGTCAAGGGGTTAACGGCTTCTGCACCCTTGCCACTCAGATATGATGGTGACCCTAATCTGTGTAGAGGGTTCATCAACCAGCTTGAAATATTATATATATATATTATATCATTGACGGCACATGTGTTTTCCAATGATCGCAGTAAGATTGGTTTCATGATATCCCTGCTGACTGGCAGATCATTGGCTTGGGCTAACCCGTTGTGGGACAATGCTAAACCTTGTACTAAGAGTTTCAGAGAATTTGTGCAATCCTTTCGGAGACTGTTTGAGCCTCCTGGTAGAACCACCTCTGCTGCCAAACGCCTTATGGAGATACACAGAGCAGGCGTACGGTGGGCGATTATGCCATTGAATTTCGCACATTGGCGGCAGAGGTGGGGTGGAACAACAAGGCATTGTTGGCAGCCTTTGCTCAGGGCCCGAATGACCAGATTAAAGATGAGATTGCAGCAAAAGAATTGCCCACTGATCTTGATGACTATATTGAATACGTTATACTGATTGATTCCAGAATACGTGAGAGATCAACTGCTAGAGATCGTAGGTTCCGGTCAAAAAATAATGGGGCCAGTAGCACATTTTGCCCACCCAGCCCTCCCGTGGTGTCCAAACCTAGTGAACCTATATGGGAAGCAGGTGAACCTATGCAAGTGGGTTTCACTAGGCTAACCAAAGAGGAAAGAATGTATCGCAAGAAACAAGGCTTGTGTTTATACTGCGGTAAGAATGGGCATTTGCTAAGATCCTGCCCGGTACGTCCGGGAAACAAACACACCTAGGGTACCTTGGGGGACAGGCCCTAGGTGGTGTACAATCGTCCCCAGTGTTGGGCACAATGAAACCCACCATGCAGGTGGTATTATCCTGGGCACAATGCTCAGTGGAGGTTTTGGCCCTGGTTGATTCTGGTGCAGCAGGGTATTTTATGGATAATACGTTTGCCGAATTGCACGGAATTCCACACATTGAAAGAGAAACCCCTCTTGGTTATTGAAGCAATTGATGGCAGACCCTTAGAACCGGCTCATGTTACATTTGAAACCATGCCTTTATCCATGACTACTGGGGCTCTTCACAGAGAAAAGCAGCACTTCCAACTTATTAATTCTCCTCACCATGCCGTAATATTGGGTTTTCCTTGGTTACAGTTCCATAATCCACAATTTGATTGGAAAAAATGTGAAATCGCTGCTTGGTCTCCGTTTTGTATGGACAAGTGAGTCACCCAGCCAATTAAGGCCTTGTACACCTCCTCTGCTATACCAGACGTATACCAGCAGTTTGGCGATGTTTTCAGCAGAGGAGAGGCTGGTACTTTACCTCCTCACAGACCTTATGATTGTTGCATTGAATTGCCTCCTGGAGTAATACCTCCGAGGGAACGCACATATCCATTATCTTGTGAGGAGAACAAAGCTATGGAAGATTACATTTCTGATGCCCTTGCTAGAGGGATCATAAGAAAATCTACTTCTCCGGCGGGGGCCGGGTTCTATTTCGTAAAAAAGAAAAATGGCGAATTAAGACCATGCATTGACTACCGTGGCTTGAATAAACTGATGGCTAAGAACGCGTATCTGATACCACTTATCACCGAGCTTTTTTACAGACTTAAGGGTTCCTCGATTTTTACCAAATTGGACCTATGGACCTACAATTTGGTTCACATCTGAGCAGGTGATGAGTGGAAAACTGCCTTTAACACTAGATCTGGGCACTATGAATATCTAGTCATGCCATTTGGGCTGTGTAATGCACCCGCAGTATTTCAGGAAATGATAAATGATGTTCTCAGAGATATGTTACAGTCATGTGTCGTGGTGTACCTTGACGATATACTGATTCACTCCCAAAATATGTCTGTCTTCACTGCTGTTTCCTGACCGGTTGATCATCCTGCTGGTTCCTGTCATCTCCTTGCCTATCTTCTGTGATCCTGGTGACCTTTTGCTCGGTCGCTTTGGTGACCTTTTTGTCAGTCCCAGCGTGCGGACGTTGGGTTATTCCTTTAGCCTTGCGGCTATACGATTCCCTTGTTGGTCCCAGCGTGCGGACGTTGGTTTGCTCCAAAAGCCTTGTGGCTATATGATACATCTTGCTAGTCCCAGAGTGCGGACGCTGGTTAACTCCAAAGCCTTGTGGCTATACGATTCCCTTGTTGGTCCCAGCGTGCGGACGTTGGTTTGCTCCAAAAGCCTTGCGGCTATACAATACATCTTGTTCGTCCCAGCGTGCGGACGTTGAGATACCCTTTAAGCCTCGCGGCTATACTATCGGTTTGTTCGTCCCAGCGTGCGGACGTTGAGATACCCTTTAAGCCTCGCGGCTATACTATCGGTTTGTTGGTCCCAGCGTGCGGACGCTGGTTTGCTCCAAGAGTCTATGTTGAAGTCCTTTTGGGCTGCCTTGCCCGGTATTGGTAAGGCCGGTAGAACCTTGTACGTTATTCCATCGAAAAGTTGCTTTATCCGGTATTGGCAAGGCCGGTAGAGCCTATGTTGAAGTTCCTTTGGGCTGCCTGGCCCGGTATTGGTAAGGCCGGTAGAACCTTGTACGTTATTCCATCTGAAGGTTGCCTTACCCGGTATTGGCAAGCCCGGTAGACCCTATGTTGACGTTCCTTTGGGCTGCCTTGCCCGGTATATTGGTAAGGCCGGTAGAACCTTCTACGTTACTCCATCTGAAGGTTGCCTTACCCGGTATTGGCAAGGCTGGTAGAGCCTCTCGTTCCTGATTACCCAGGCTGTCTTGCCCGGTACATTGGCAAGACCGGTAGAGTCTGTATTATCCGTATTTTCCATTTATTTAATGTTTGTATGTATGTGTTGGAAATCCTAAGGGATTATTTTAATCATTTCAATAAAGTTGTGTGTTTACCTAACTTTGTGTCTGAGAGTCGTAACAAACCGTGACATAGTGTCAGCCAGCACTATGTACCACTCCACTCCTAGTCATAGTGTCAGCCAGCACTATGTACCACTCCACCCCTAGTCATAGTGTCAGACAGCACTATTAACCACTCCACTCCTAGTCATAGTGTCAACCAGCACTATGAACCACTACACCCCTAGTCATAGTGTCAGACAGCACTATGAACCACTCCACCCCTAGTCATAGTGTCAACCAGCACTATGAACTACTCCACCCCTAGTCATAGTGTCAGACAGCACTATGAACCACTCCACCCCTAGTCGTAGTGTCAGCCAGCACTATGTATCACTCCTCCCCTAGTCATAGTGTCAGACAGCACTATGAACCACTCCTCCCTAGTCACAGTGTCAGCCAGCACTACGTACCACTCCTCCCCTAGACATAGTGTCAGCCAGCACTATGAACCACTCCTACCCTAGTCATAGTTTCAGCCAGCACTATGTACTACTGAATAACAACCTTATTTTTTATATTTAATGTCCATTTAATTCCTCTCTCTGTCTCCTTCAACTCTGCTGTTCTCCTAAAAAACACCACACTAGAGTACAGAAAGTTTCTTCTTATTGTGGAGGAGATAACCATCCAAGCGCCAGAGGGGTGCACAACCCATCACGTACAATGAGCTGGCAACCAAAGGGACCAAAATATATTTATTGGAAGGTTAAATCATTCTATAGACAGCCATATCTGGCTAAAGACTAAAATTCACTGGAGAATAACAAATATTGTTTCTATTTTCTAGTGCACTTCAAAGAGGCTCTACTGGAGCCTAGGGAATGAATTATAGATCATACTGATAAGAATATTCACTACCAGTAGAATGTAAATATTTAATTAATTTGCATGAGTGTTTAACCTGTCATGTATTGTGATTCAGTCTTAATTCTTATTATACCTGAAGAGACCTAGTTGTCTTGAAAGCTTTCATCCTACAGCCATTCCGTTACCACTAAAGGTATTATTTCTACTCTACTAGTCTCCTGTCTCTTTTATGGCTAATACAGTACCATGCTTTACCTAAGTTAGTAATGAAGCAGATGTAGACACTCATGTCTTCTGTATGGTGGGTGATATTGTCTGAATAAAACAATGTATCTTCCACTAGCCATGAACCAGTTTGGCAGATGATTGATTACATGTAGATAGATACCCAATGTCAAGGGACCAGGTGTTTTATTTGCTAAAATGTGATAGTTATGTATGAAGATGTTTGTTGGACATGAAGGAGATAAATATATTATGTGTGTAAATTGATTGTTTTTTTGTTATTTCTGAAATTATTATTAAAATGTTGTGATAACCAATCTATTAAGTGACATCTACTCTTATTTCTATGTTCTTTTAGTTAATTCCCTCCTGGTATTCAGTTCTGGTCTAATTAAGATAATATAACACTTTGGAATGAAGATACAGCCCAGTAAACCAGCACTGGAAGCCAGAATAGCGAATATCTCCACAGCCACTGTGTATTTCCCCTTGGTGCTCAGATAGGCTGGGATGAAGGAGACCCACACACTGCAGAACACCAACATGCTGAAGGTGATCAGTTGGGCCTCATTGTACCTGTCAGGGACCTTCCTCACTAGGAAAGCAACAAGCAAACTCAGAGCAGCCAGAACTCCCATGTACCCAACCACTATATAGAATGCAGTGACTGATCCTTCATTACACTGTAGTATCATCTTCCCTGTAACAGAGTGAATGTCGTAGTCTGGGAATGGAGGAGAGCAGATCAGCCACACAATACATATAATAACCTGACCCAGTGTACAGACAAGGACCAGACAGATGGACACACTGCTCCTCGCCCACTTCCTTAACTTACTGCCTGGTGTTGTGGCCTTGAAAGCAATGATCACTGTGATGGTTTTAGCCAGGACAGAAGAGACGGCAACTGTAAATATAATCCCAAAGGCAGCTTGTCGGAGCTGGCAGGTCACTTTCCCAGGACGTCCAATAAATAACAAGGAACAGAGGAAGGACATCATGAGGGAGAGGAGCAGCAAGTAGCTGAGGTTCTGATTATTAGCTCTGACCACAGGAGTGTTCCGGTATAAAGTAAATATCCCCAACACCACACCTGTTATCACAGACAGTACAAGAGCAGAACTAGTCAGAGCTGCACCTAATGTATCTTCATATGATAAGAAGTCCACAATCCGGGGGACACATTTATCTCTTCCCTCATTGGACCAGTGATCTTCAGGGCAGGGGATGCACTTCACTATATCTTTAAACAAAATATAATATGTTTTCATTTTCTCTGCACTTTTATATCTCTCAAACCCAAATATTCCATCTTAGCAGTTCCTTCTCCAAGATTTATATGGATTGTACTTGGATGTCTCTTTATTTCATTATGTTTGTAACTCTAACTCTCCAATTAAATGAGCTAGTTTGTAAGAAATTAATTAGAAAACGAGTTTAGAGGAAATATAGCGTACTGCATCCCATGGGAATTCCAGTGGAAGGTCCATTTTTTGTCAACTTCTTCTGTGTAGGACTTCTTTGCCCACATGTGTGTGTGTATATGTGTCCATGATGAGGTCTGTGCATGATGAGGTCTGTGCATGCCAATCAATGCCATCATAATAACATCCTGAGATTTAGAAGTATGAAGTAGGATGATAAGAATTTGGTACAAGAACACAGAACTCACCACAAGAACATGTTAATGGAAGATTTTTGTACCTCCTGAAGGTGAGTTTGTCTTGTGTTTTTGTCTCTTCTTGAAGCATCAGTGGAAAGGAGGAATTTGCATGAGAGCTTAACTTGTCATGTAATCGCCCTTCATCGCCCGGATTTTTCCCCTCCACTCCGTTACGGAACACCAGTTTCTCCAGAGGAGCGGACAAGTCCAGGCCTGCCAGAGGCAGAGGGCGTGCCAAGTTTACAACAGGTAGGACTGCCACTGTTAAGTGTTCGCACTCCCATGCCTTTTACTGCAGGAAATATTGCTCCTCATTTTCAGGCTTGGCAGGAACTCTCTTCGGACGCGTGGGTCCTTCAGTGTGTTCAGGGCTATGTGATAGAGTTCCAGTCTCCTCCGGTCTAAAGGTATCCGCCCCCGCCTGCGATTTATTCGGCGAGGGACCAGGAGTTGATAGACGCTGAGATCGTCTCTCTATTTTCCAAAGGCGCAGTTCAGTTCACGCCAGACGAGACCGGGTTTTTCAGCAATATCTTCTTGGTTCGCAAAAAGACCGGAGACTATCGCCCGGTCATCAACCTCAGGTCTCTCAACGGATTTGTGGTGTATCGCCACTTCAAGATGGAAGGCATCCATCTTTTGCAAAACCTTTTACTTCAGAGAGATTGGTTTTCCCGTCTGGACTTGAAAGATGCTTACCTGTCGGTGCCGATTGCTCAGTCTTGTCGTCAGTACCTTCGCTTCCATTGGAAGGGTCGTCCATGCCAGTTCACTTGTCTTCCATTCGGCCTCAGCTCTGCTCCTTGGTGTTTCACCAAACTGCTGAAGCCAGTGGTTTCGCGTTTTCGGTCTCTCGGCATTCGTTGTTTGATTTACCTCGACGATCTTTTGCTGTTTTGCAACGATGTATTGAGGATCCGATCTCAGACGTGTTTTGTGGTGAGCTTCCTGGAATCCTTGGGATTTGTTATCAATGTCGAGAAGTCGGCGCTGGAGCCTTTGCAGGTCGTCCAGTTTCTGGGTTTCAAAATCGATTCGGTTCGTTGCCTGCTACGCCTGCCTTTGATGGAGGTTGCGGCTATACGCATGGAGATCCGTCGCATACTTCGTATGCAGCAGGTTCCTCTGCGTTGGTTAGCTCGCATCGTAGGTCTTCTCTCATCTTCCATCCAGGCAATCTTTCCGGGACCGCTGCATTATCGGGCGATGCAACATTTCAAAGCATACCATCTTCGGTTGGGGAGATCTTACGATCAGTTGGTGGAGTTGCCTCCGGAGGTTAGGTCCGAACTTCGTTGGTGGCTTCTGCATATGCAGGCCTGGAATGGCCGAGCGGTGTTTGGTCCATCCCCAGATTTCATTGTGGAGTCGGACACCAGTCTGTGGGGCTGGGGCGCCCATTGCGCATGGCGGGCCACGGGAGGCCCTTGGTCGGAAGCAGAAGAGGGCCTTCATATCAATTGCCTAGAATTGATAGCGGGGTCCTTTGCGGTTCGCAGTTTTGCCAGAGACGAGTCAGACTGTTGTATTCTGCTGCGTATGGACAATCTGTCCGCAGTCCAATACATAAACAAGTTGGGAGGTGCCAGATCTCGGGTCCTGACAGAGGCAACGAAAGACCTTTACAGGTTTTGCTTCAGGCGCAACATTTATCTAGTGGCGGAGTATCTTCCGGGTGTGTCCAACCTGACAGCGGATTGGTTTTCTCGTCATTGGAGAGACACCAGCGACTGAAAACTGGACGAGGCAGTGTTCCAGCAGCTGTGTCTCCTCAGAGGTCCGTTCCATGTAGATCTTTTTGCTTCCAGGACCAATCGTCAGCTTCCGGTGTACTTCAGTTGGCTTCCGGACCCAGATTGCGTGGCGGTGGACGCGTTCCTGCAGTCATGGCCACATCAGGGAGCATATGTATTTCGCCCATTCGCGATGCTGGCACGAGTTCTACACCAGGTGAGAGTACAGGAGGTAAGTATTCTTCTGGTCACTCCATTGTGGCCGAGTCAGCCGTGGTACCCGGACCTTCTGGAGTTATCGGTGGAAGATCCTCTTCTCCTCCCTGTGTCGCCTCGCCTCCTGTTGGATCCCCGCGGCAATTCTCATCCTCTCATCCTTCAGGGTCGGCTTCGGTTGGTGGCCTAGGCAATTTCAGGGGTGCCTGGTCAGTCGATGGCTTATCGCAGGAGGCCAGGGATCTTTTGTGGGACTCCTGGGCCCCTGGTACGAGAAGATCTTATTTGTCCACCTGGAGGGCCTGGTCTGGCTGGTGTCTGGAGAGGGATTATGATCCCTTTACTGCACCTGTGACAGCCATCCTCAACTACTTATCTTTTTGTTTTTCTTCTGGTCAGTCTTTTCGTTCTCTGAATGTTATTCGTTCGGCTATTTCGGCCGCGCATGTTCCAGTTTCTGGCTTACCGGTGGGCCATGATCCTTTGGTCTGTCGGTTGTTACAAAGGGATCAAGTTGTCTAGACCTCCGGTTCCTAAGTACTCCAGTTTTTGGGATGTGGAGGTGGTTCTGCGTTTCTTAAAGAATTGGCCTTCGAATGATTCTTTGACACTTAGACAGCTGTCAGCTAAACTTACCATCCTGCTATGTCTGGTCTCTTTC
This sequence comes from Rhinophrynus dorsalis, assembly GCA_037306005.1. Classification (NCBI taxonomy): domain Eukaryota; kingdom Metazoa; phylum Chordata; class Amphibia; order Anura; family Rhinophrynidae; genus Rhinophrynus; species Rhinophrynus dorsalis. The sequence goes on along the minus strand of JBBDGT010000323.1, from coordinate 441,062 downwards.
CGGCGAGTTTCTGATGTTCGGGCTTTTGATGTGGACGGATTTTCAGTACTTCCAGACGGGGTTTCCTTTTCTATATCCCGTCGTACTAAGTCAGACTCTGCTTTGGTTTTTATCCCTTTTTTAGGGAAGTCCCTCAACTCTGTGTGGTGGAAGTTTTACTTCGCTACGTTCAGGCTACTGCTTCATTACGTTCTGCTCCGTCGGGGCAACTCTTAATTTCTTATGTGAATACTCACAAACCCATTTCGTGTACCACCTTGGCTAGGTGGATTCGTTGGGTTTTATCTTTGGCGGGCGTTGACCCTGCTTTTGGGGCTCATTCAGTTAGAGGGGCGTCTGCGTCCGGTGCGGTCTCGGCCGGGGCATCGGTTGCTGATATTTTGCGTTCGGCTGATTGGTCTAGGGAGCACACTTTCCAGCTCTTCTATTTTCGGCCGCAGGTTCATGCGTCAAATTTTTTGGTTTCTTAGCGTTAAAAATGCAAAATACAAAGCCTCCTGTCATGTAGTAAAATTGTAGATTATGCTATCTTTAGTGTACTCATAATCTTAATTTTAATAATGACAGGAAGCTAGTATTTTCCCTCCCTTCCCTCCCATGCTCTTTACAGGAGGTCAGTATGTAAGTACTGTTCTGGGGGGGTTATCTGATGCTACATGTTGGTTATTGTAACGGATCCTACCCGTTACTGAGCCCTTGTCTGGACCACAAACTATTTACTTAAAAACTATGGACCTTGTTGCCCTGCTTGGATGTAGCTGTGGGCTCTGGCATACGAACTGGCCAGCTATTGCCAGGAACAAAGACTTATAGTTATGAACATTGGTTTGTGTATTAAGTTTGGTTTTATGTATTTTCAAATATTGTATGTGTTTAATTGTACTTATCCAATTTGAAGGTTTGTGCAATCACCAACTACCAGGTATGCAAATATCTTCCTTAGCTTAACCTGGGAAATGGTAGGCAGACCAGTGATTGATCAAAGTTGGGGCAGGGCATTCAAAATAGGCAATCAAAGGCTCCAACCTTGGGCCACTGTCCCTAAGATGTGGATTATAGCAACTCCAGCCATTCACTATGTTGACCCCCTGCCATGTGGTAATTAGTTCACGCCCTCAAGTCTTTGTTCAATCAAACCCCTGTGTATCTGAAATGTAACCCTGTCTGAGTCATTGTATCTGTTAAGACCAGCTGTTGCTGGATTTTGTCTGATGTGCTATGATTTAATCATGTTCCCTATTGTATCAGTTTCCCCATGTGATCCAATGCACTGTACTGTATATAAATATCTGTAGTTTGTGTCAATAAAATGAGTTCTGTTTTGGAGTGAACAAGGAGTCCTGGAGTCTTGTATTGCTTATGGTCTAAAGTATCCACTCTGATACCCATCTGCGCCAAGTATCCTGAATCGCCGACCGCCTGCTGCCAGTTTCCTGCGACCTAACTTCGTGGACTGTCAGGTGGCGACGTGGACTCTTCCCTGCTTCCCTGCTTCCAGCGATCCTGCGGCTGTTTCCAGTGACTGTTCATACTTCAACTGGTGCATCCGACGGCGCTTATCTGCGTCGAGAAGGAGAGACCCAGGAACGACGGCGGAAGGCGACGCAGTCCCTTCACAGCTTCTGTTACATTGGTGGCATAGCGGTGGGATTTCTCCTTCTTTTATCGGGTGTACCAGCTAAGAGATGGTGGCGAAAGCGCGGCTACCGGAGGCCATAGGCGTGTACAACATGCGGTACCACTACATCGGATGTCAATGGGAGACCTTCCTAGGTGATTTAGCTGAGGAGTTTTACCGGGAGGTCACCACCTGCATCACAGAGGAGCTCCGAGTCCAGGACAGATACTGGGAAATGATCAAGTGCCTTCACAAGGAGTATACAGGAGTTATGGTCAACTTTTTCCCGTTCAACTTGCGCCTGAAACTCCAACAACTGGTGTGGATGGCCTTTCAGGAGGATGCTACTTTCGACCACAGGAATTACAGCCGCTACTGGGAGATTTGGGAGAAAAGAAAGGCCATGTTTGGAAGCTACTTTCCTCCAGATCTGGAAGGGAACCTAGACCGTTTAGTCGAGGAGGAATGGAACTTGGAGCTAATGTACACGGGCTGGATAGAGGAAGCCCAGGAGATACAAAGAGAGGAAAAAGACTGGGGGGGTTACTCATCTGAGGAGGACTTCAGTGGAGCGGAGGACTTAGATGGAGCTGCCCCTGTTCACTCCACACTGGTGAGTGGGAATGCGTTCCTCACCAGTGCCCCTGTTGCCCTGCCTGATACCCCTTTTCCCCTGGACTATGTTTTTCCTGAGCTGAGGGGTGGGAATTTGTTCCCCCTCAGTGAAGAAGATGCCTCGGCATCAGGGGATGGGACGGACGTCTCCTCTGAGAGGCAAGTTGCCCCTTTCAATGCTTCCCCAGCTGCGGTGGATGAGACGCAGGTCCCCACCAGCAGCAATTGTATGTCCCAACTGATGGGTAGGAGCGAGCCCATGGGTCCCCATGACCACCCTGCTGTAGTGAGTGTGAGAGAGCCCACCAGCAGCCCCAAGATGTTGTCCCCTGTGGGGTTGGAAGATGCCCTGGGAATGGAGCCGTGAGTGCTCCCCAGGATCATAAGTGATGCCTCCTTGAGGGATGGGACTGCGGTCTCCCTCAAGGCAGAAGAAGGGCCTGTGTGTAATGGCCTACAGGAGGAGGACCCCAGCGGACTGGAAGAGAATAGTGCTGCTGGACCTCCTGCAGATGTGTAATATGACCTGATGGGTGGGGAAGAGTGCCCCATCAGTTTCCCTGAGACCCCTGGCCTAGTGAGTGGGGCCACGGTCTTCATTAAGGAGCCTGTTATTACCCCTGCTGTGGTGAAGGAGACGCAGGTCCCCACCAGCAGCCCTAGTTTGCCCCCTGTTGTTAGTGCCCTGGAGAAAGGGAAGATGGTGTTCTCCAGGTGCCTGAGTAAAATTGCTGGGAGGTTTGGGAGTGCCTCCCTGCTGAAGAAAAGAAGTGGCCCTGAGGAGGAGGCCCCGAACGCCAAGGAGATCAGCCGATTGCCCTTTTGCAGCGCTGATTCCTTGGATATCCACCTCTCTGTGACCCCTGGCTTGCTCGAGGGGAGTGAATCCACCGAGTCCTGTGAACCCTCTGTTGTGGTGTGTAGGAGTGAGCACACCACCCCTTGTTTTGCCCTGACTCTGGTGAAGGGAAGTAAGCTCACCAGCAGCCCCACGGAGGTGATCCCCATGGAGATTGCCCTGGAACAAGAGTGTTTACGACTCAGGGACACAATTGTTCTTGGCAGGGGAAGTGGGATTACAAGCTTTCCCGGTGGTCAAGGGAACCCTGAGCTGGTGAGGGAGGAGACAGTCCTCACTAGGGATGTTGCTGGGGCCCCTGAATTTCCTGAGCTCTGCCTGGGGGGTGGGAATGTGTCCCAGAACGTTGCCCCAGCCCAGGAGAGTGGGACAAACATCCTCTCCTGTTCCTCTGGGGCAGTGGCCCAACTAAAAGGGGGAGATATGCCTCTCTCCCCACACTCTGATGCACAGAAGCCAGAGACACAATTGCCCCAGGAAGATCCCCCTTATAGACTGGCTTTGGACCCTGAGCCCCTGGCCCCAGACCCAGGAACATTGAACCCCAGCTCAGCATGGAGCCGGGCCCAGGGAAGGCCACCCCATTTGTTGACTGCCAGGACAAACAGGCATCAGTTCCCCTGGCCCAGCATTAAGGACAAAGGGGCTTGCATTTTCTTCCCTGGCCCAGGACAAGGGCCTTGTTCTCTACTGCCAGGCTCGGACAAGGGGCTCATGTTTTCTCCTGGCCCAGGACAAGGGGCGCAGCTATTCTTTCCTGGCCCGGACAAGGGGCTCCCATTTTCTCCTGGCCCAGGACAAGGGGCTTGCTTGTTGTTTCCCTGGAACAGGACAAGGGGCTCCACACTTGTGACTGGACTAGGACCAAGGCCGCTGGACTAACGAACTGTCCAGACAAGCGGCACACAGCAGCAAGGCTCTCCTAGAGTCCCAAGCCAGCATTTACTACCGCAACCGCTGGCTTGGTACAAAAAAGGGGGAGAAACGTAACGGATCCTACCCGTTACTGAGCCCTTGTCTGGACCACAAACTATTTACTTAAAAACTATGGACCTTGTTGCCCTGCTTGGATGTAGCTGTGGGCTCTGGCATACGAACTGGCCAGCTATTGCCAGGAACAAAGACTTATAGTTATGAACATTGGTTTGTGTATTAAGTTTGGTTTTATGTATTTTCAAATATTGTATGTGTTTAATTGTACTTATCCAATTTGAAGGTTTGTGCAATCACCAACTACCAGGTATGCAAATATCTTCCTTAGCTTAACCTGGGAAATGGTAGGCAGACCAGTGATTGATCAAAGTTGGGGCAGGGCATTCAAAATAGGCAATCAAAGGCTCCAACCTTGGGCCACTGTCCCTAAGATGTGGATTATAGCAACTCCAGCCATTCACTATGTTGACCCCCTGCCATGTGGTAATTAGTTCACGCCCTCAAGTATTTGTTCAATCAAACCCCTGTGTATCTGAAATGTAACCCTGTCTGAGTCATTGTATCTGTTAAGACCCGCTGTTGCTGGATTTTGTCTGATGTGCTATGATTTAATCATGTTCCCTATTGTATCAGGTTTCCCCATGTGATCCAATGTACTGTACTGTATATAAATATCTGTATTTTGTGTCAATAAAATGAGTTCTGTTTTGGAGTGAACAAGGAGTCCTGGAGTCTTGTATTGCTTAAGGTCTAAAGTTTCCACTCTGATACCCATCTGCGCCAAGTATCCTGAATAGTCGACCGCCTGCTGCCAGCTTCCTGCGTCCCAACTTCATATGCTGTCAGGCGGCGACATGGACTCTTCCCTGCTTCCAGTGATCCTGCGGCTGTTTCCAGTGACTGTTCATACTTCAACTGGTGCATCCGACGGCGATTATCTGCGTCGAAAAGGAGAGACCCAGGAACGACGGCGGAAGGCGACGCGGTCCCTTCTTACCTTCCGTTACAGTTATGTTGTTCTTCTGTTTTATTAAGTGATTATTAATGTTTTATATTGTGCTGTAATGTTTATACTTATGTGTTGATACGGTCTGTTTCTGTGTCCTTTCACAGAGTTTCCATGTTTTTCAGTGTGACCTTCTCCCAAGGACCGTCTGGAGACCTGATGAACGAAGAGCGAATGCTGTTACTGTTGGTTGACGGAATCTGGATGTTATCTTGTTCCTGCATAGTGCTGTTTGCTTCTTGTTTATACTGCGAAAGAGGAAGTAGTTAGATGTACCAGGCTATTTATGCTTTTGGTTTCTGTTCTCTGATTGGTTACTGTGCTGCTATGGAGATTTCAGTAAAGAAAGAAATGCAAAATACTCGCCTTCTGTCATTATTAAAATTAAGATTATGCGTACACTAAAGCTAGCATAATCTACAATTATTACTTACCTTTTGTCATTTAGGTGATATTGTTACACATATTAGGATTTATTGTTGAGTGTGAGTGTACATTGTGGTACATTTTTTATACATTGATATGTACACTTTGCTGTTTGTACTATTCGTCTTTATTGTTTAGGGGAATATATATTGTTTTCTTGAACAATGGAGACTGATGTGGATATTTGGTTATCTAATGTATATCATTATTTTATTTTCACACACATTTATCCACTGTAATTTTTATATACATATTATTACTATATGTACGTTATTTTATTTTTCATTTCTTATACAGATACATACATATATATTTTTCTGGTTGTGTCGGTTGAACTATAGAGCCAAGAGTATGGAAAGATCCATTTGTCTAATTAAAGATATTGGTCTCATGTGATACTTTAACCCTAAAGCATGTGGCACTTTTATGAGATGCCTTTAACCTCTAGTGTCCATATATTTATATACAAGGTTGACATCTTAGTGTCCCTTCTAATATTTTATGTAGCCATTTAGTTATATTGTGACGACTCCGAGTTAATTTGCCACGTTTATATAATCATGATAGTAATCCTTTTCAGCAAGAGTATTGATTATGATGTTTCCAGATACATTGGGGATGAAAGGGTTACACTTTATGAAGGATGGGAGTCCAGAGGAGGGCAGTATTATAAAGGGAAGTAGAGAGAACTGTGTTAGGGATTATCATGTACAGTTCATAACTGGTTTGATAAAGTGGCGAGTGAATGCCACGAAACGCGTTACAAAATATATATAGTAACAATAGTGAGCATTGTTTTAAATTGGGTATTACTAAAGGTACTGCGTACCAAATATACCTTATAACTATTGTATATTTTAAATACATTTTGAATACATTGCTAGCACACTCACTTTTCTTGTTTATTTTTGTAAAACTAAAATTACACATAATATAGTGTTTTATATATAAGAAAAACTATTCTGCCTACAACATTTGGAACCTTTTGGAGGACCAGTATCCATTGGTTCTTGTGCAGGGACAAGTGGTCCAAATTTCCCTGTATGCAACACCGGGGTGGAATATACACTGGCGCAACATACTGTGTGAGTACAGAGTTTTGTTATTTCCTATATATTGATGGTTCTAGCGCTCTTCTTCCAGGGGGAATTGTACTGACACTTTGTTTTCTTTTCTAATCTTACAAGTGTTGTCCTCTCCCGTCTCATCGCTGGTGTCCTCTTTAGATGGACCCATTATACACAAACAAATGGCAGGGTTTTATCTTCATAAGTATTAAAACTACAGCACAAGCCCTTACCTGTTGTGTTGGAGATCTCTCCCTCTGAACAGGGAACACAGTCATAGCAGCATCTTGGTTTCCCAATCCGTGGAGCTTTCCTGTATCCAGGTTCACAGATGTCACTGCATACAGAGCGAGGGACCTAGCACAATGGAGAAAGAAGGTCAAATATCAGTGACATTGAGAAGAATTTTGGCACCATCATTAAAGAGATATTGAGTGGATAAAGAGACTATGATTTAAGTCAAGGGTCAACTGAATGGATATAGGTCTTTTTTTCAACTCCAATAATTATTATGACTCTTGATGTCATAGTATTAACCCTGTGGTTCCAGAGGGGTATCCATCACAATGCATTGGATACCCCTCTGCCATTCAAAGGGTAAAAAGGAGAGATGTGCAGGAATAGAGAAGACTTGGATATAGGCCATAATCCACTGAGAAGTGAATGGCACAATGCACACAAGAAATTGGGCTTTAACCCATCTCCCATTCAGCAATGGCCAGACCATATCTAGCCATCAGTCATTTATTCATAATTCATAAATTACTAAATTTCATCAGCCAACTGCAAGCCAGTGAGGCCTAAGGCAATTAATGGGATGAAAATACACACATGATATGAGGTTTATCCCACAGTCTGATAATGTTGGTCCTGATCTGAAAAGTAAGAAAGAGGTAAGAACACACAACCTTGGTGCATATCAGGTGATAAATGTAATCATTGGTTTTATGTCATGGATTCCTATTGAAGTCTATAGCATGATAAGTAGATGAGGAAAGTGATGACATCATCCCCTCAGTGTAATCCATCCCTCAGTTACCCAAATTAATAATGTGTCATATAAAACCAATACATTAATAATGCTGGCAATAGGGAATATAATATTAAACATTTTATGCATTATGAATCATGGTGTGTAATTAAAATTAGCAGAGGATTTTCATTAGATGTTCAAAGCTAGTTACAAAGTTATTATTTATATATACCTTTCTAGGTAAGTACTTCTGTTACACACAGTAATTATATAGATACACCTGACCGCTGTATGATGGACTCCTACCTAGGTAAGTGCTTCTGATACACATAGTAATTAAACAGATACACCTGAGTGCTGTATGATGGACTCTTAACTAGGTAAGTGCTTCTGTTACACACAATAATTATATAGATACACCTGACCGCTGTGTGATGGACTCCTACCTAGGTAAGTGCTTCTGTTACACACAGTAATTATATAGATACTCCTGACTGCTGTGTGATGGACTCATACCTAGGTAAGTGCTTCTGTTACACACAGTAATTATATAGATACAACTGACTACTGTATGATGGACTCATACCTGGGTAAGTGCTTCTGTTACACACAGTAATTATATAGATACACCTGACTGCTGTGTGATGGACTACTACCTAGGTAAGTGCTTCTGTTACACACAGTAATTATATATATACACCTGACTGCTGTATGATGGACTCCTACCTAGGTAAGCGCTTCTGTTACACACAGTAATTATATAGATATACCTGACTGCTGTATGATGGACTCCTACCTAGGTAAGTGCTTCTGTTACACACAGTAATTATATAGATACAGCTGACTGATGTATGATGGACTCCTACCTAGGTAAGCGCTTTTGTTACACACAGTAATTATATAGATAAACCTGACTGCTGTGTGATGGACTCCTACCTAGGTAAGTGCTTCTGTTACACACAGTAATTATATAGATATACACCTGACTGCTGTATGATAGACTCCTACCTAGGTAAGCACTTCTGTTACACACAGTAATTATATAGATACGCCTGACTGCTGTATGATGAACTCCTACCTAGGTAAGTCCATCTGTTACGCACAGTAATTATATAGATACACCTGACTGCTGTATGATGGACTCCTACCTAGGTAAGCACTTCTGTTACACACAGTAATTATATAGATACGCCTGACTGCTGTATGATGAACTCCTACCTAGGTAAGTCCATCTGTTACGCACAGTAATTATATAGATACACCTGACTGCTGTATGATGGACTCCTACCTAGGTAAGCGCTTCTGTTACACACAGTAATTATATAGATACGCCTGACTGCTGTATGATAGACTCCTACCTAGGTAAGCACTTCTGTTACACACAGTAATTATATATATACACCTGACTGCTGCATGATGGACTCCTACCTAGGTAAGTGCTTCTGTTACACACAGTAATTATATAGATACACCTGACTGCTGTGTGATGGACTCCTACCTAGGTAAGTGCTTCTGTTACACACAGTAATTATAGATATACACCTGACTGCTGTATGATGGACTCCTACCTAGGTAAGTGCTTCTGTTACACACAGTATTTATATAGATATACACCTGACTGCTGTGTGACGGACTCCTACCTAGGTAAGTACTTCTGTTACACACAGTAATTATATAGATACACCTGACTGCTGTGTGATGTACTCCTACCTAGGTAAGTGCTTCTGTTACACACAGTAATTATATAGATACACCTGACTGCTGTGTGATGGACTCCTACCTAGGTAAGTGCTTCTGTTACACACAGTAATTATATAGATACACCTGACTGCTGTGTGATGTACTCCTACCTAGGTAAGTGCTTCTGTTACACACAGTAATTATATAGATACACCTGACTGCTGTGTGATGGACTCCTACCCAGGTAAGTACTTCTGTTACACACAGTAATTATATAGATACACCTGACTGCTGTGTGATGGACTCCTACCTAGGTAAGTGCTTCTGTTACACACAGTAATTATATAGATACACCTGACTGCTGTGTGATGTACTCCTACCTAGGTAAGTGCTTCTGTTACACACAGTAATTATATAGATACACCTGACTGCTGTGTGATGGACTCCTACCTAGGTAAGTTCTTCTGTTACACACAGTAATTATATAGATACACCTGACTGCTGTGTGATGGACTCCTACCTAGGTAAGTGCTTCTGTTACACACAGTAATTATATACATACACCTGACTGCTGTGTGATGGACTCCTACCTAGGTAAGTGCTTCTGTTACACACAGTAATTATACAGATACACCTGACTGCTGTATAATGGACTCCTACCTAGGTAAGTGCTTCTGTTACACACAGTAATTATATTGATACACCTGACTGCTATATGATGGACTCCTACCTAGGTAAGTGCTTCTGTTACACACAGTAATTATACAGATACACCTGACTGCTGTATAATGGACTCCTACCTAGGTAAGTGCTTCTGTTACACACAGTAATTATACAGATACAACTGACTGCTGTGTGACGGACTCCTACCTAGGTAAGCGCTTCTGTTACACACAGTAATTATATAGATACACCTGACTGCTGTATGATGGACTCCTACCTAGGTAAGTCCTTCTGTTACACACAGTAATTATACATATAAGCCTGACTGCTGTATGATGGACTCCTACCTAGGTCCACTTCAGAAGCAGAGCTCCACATCATCTGTCTGAAGCTTTTAGCGGGGTCTTTTGCCCTAAAGAGTTTTGGCCAAGGGTCGGGTGAATTGTTGTGTGTTACTTAGTATGGACAACGTGTCCGCCGTGCAGTACATCAACCGCCTCAGAGGGACGAAGTCCAAACCCTTGGCAGACTTGGCTCAGGACGTCTGGAATTTTTGCCTGGATCGTAAAATTTTGCTCCAAGCGGAATACCCACCTGGGTTATCCAACATGGTGGCCGACTGGCATTCCCGGTACCTGGTCGATCGCAGTGATTGGATGTTGCATCGCAAGGTTTTCTCCCTTTTAGAGTCGATCTGTTTGCATCCCGTCTGAATTGTCAGGTGCCGCGGTTTTTCAGTTGGCGCCCAGATCCGGAGGCTCTGGCAGTCGATGCTTTTCTTCAGTCTTAGGGGAGGGAGCGACTGTACGCGTTTCCTCCTTTTGCCATGATCTCCAGGACTCTTCTTATGATCAGATGACAGGGAGCCACGGTGGCTCTGGTGTCACGGTTTTAGATGAACACTCAGACAGAACGGTAAGGATAAAATAACTTTATTAGAATAAAGTGCATTCAATGGTGTAGGTTATATACCTACAACAGAACAGGAACATAAATCTGGAGTACAGTAATCAGGTATTCACAAGACAGTAGGATACTGACAATACATTAAACAGTATTTGGCATGCCTGGTGAGGTACTGGGCAGTCCCAATCAGAAGATAGGGTGCCAATACAGGAGGTACATGAATAGAACAGACTGACCCAGATGCCTGGGAACTGGAATCCGTACGGACAAGTGGCAAGAACTGGTGTCGACTGACAATACAGAAAACTGGCAGAACTGCAAGGAAATGAGTACACAGTTCTGGGATGGCTATCACGGTGCCCGTGATTCCTGCCTTTCCCTGTCAGTTACCTGAATGGCTCTCCATTGGCTGCCTGCTTTCAACCCGCCCAGTACTGCCTATTTAGACTGAGCTTGGGCACCCTTTGGTTGCCCTTTCATGGTGTCTCTATGTTGCCTGCACCTGCATTGTGTTCCTGAGCTTCCTGGGCCGTTACTTATCTATGCTCTCCAGTGATCGCCTGAGTTCCTGTCTGACAGCTTCCTCGGTTCCAGCTTCCGTTCCTGATCCGGTTGGGGTTGATGTTCCTGCTGCCGTTCCTGCTCCGTTTGGCTGCCATTGATGGTTCTGTTTCCTGTCCTCTACCGGCTGTGTTCCTGCTCCTGGATCGCCTGCAGAGTGTCTCCTTCCTCCAGTCGCCTTTGGCGACATTTTCATCCACTTTGTTTGTGTAATCCAGTACGCGGGTACTGGTTCGCTCCATGTATAACCGGCTGCTTGCTGCATTCCTTACAGCACCGGTAGAGATTGTGTACTCCAGTATGCGGGTACTGGTTCATTCCATGTATAACCAGTTGCTTGCTGCGTTCCTTACAGCACCGGTAGAGATTGTGTACTCCAGTACGCGGGTACTGGTTCGCTCCATTGTTAACCAGCTGCTTGCTGCGTTCCTTACAGCACCGGTAGAGACTGTGTAACCCAATACGCAGGTACTGGTTCACTCTATGTATAACCGGTGGCTTGCTGCTTCCCATACAGCACCGGTAGAGTATATAAGTAATCCAGTACCGGGTACTGGTTCGCTCCATTATTCACTGGGTGCTCACTAATATCTTGATAGCCTCAGCTGGCCTCTGTCTGTCCAACATAGGCGACTGGTTAGCTACACCTTTATGCCAGTCGCTGAGGCCATCTCTGTCTGTGTTCCAGTACTTGCAGCCTCCAGGCTGCCTTGCCCGGTGTATTGGTAAGGCCGGTAAAATCTATTCCATTTCGTGTCTGTCTAAGGTTGCCTTACCCGGTATTGGCAAGACCGGTAGAGCCTCATTCCTCATTGTACCAGTCTCAGGGCTGCCTTGCCCGGTATATTGGCAGGGCCGGTAGAGCCTCCCTCTCCTCTGTTGCAAGCCTTCCAGGCTTCCTTGTCCGGTATATTGGTAAGGCTGGTAGAACCTATTCCATCTTGTGCCAGTCTAAGGTTGTCTTACCCGGTATTGGCAAGGCCGGTAGAGCCTGTCTTACATTCTGTGTACCACTACTCACTATGACTATGTATTGAATATATATGTTACATGTGTATGCTAACCGGGGAGGGTTCCCTTTAAACTTTTCAATAAAGTTGTGTTTTTATCTTAACTCTGTGTCTGAGAGTCATAACAAACCGCGACAGTATGAAAGGGCCATGACCTCAGATAATAAGAGTGATGGTAATACACAGAACATCCATTGGAGGATGGATGTACATGAGCAACGCCTGGATCAGCTAGCGGTAGCGATCCAAACCATTCTTGAACGTACAGTACTCACGGACAAGTCTGTCCCGAGTCCGGTGGTCTCCCCAGGTACGACACCGGAGAACGATACCATGTCCTCAGGGACTGCAGTCAAGGGGTTAACCGCTTCCGCCCCTTTATCACTCAGATATGATGGCGAACCCAGTCTGCGCAAAGGGTTTATCAACCAACTTGAAATATTTATGGAATTAACCTTGCATGCCTTTCCTAATGAACGCAGTAAAGTTGGGTTTATGATATCGCTACTGACTGGCAGAGCCTTGGCATGGGCCAATCCCTTATGGGAGAGTGCGAAACCTTGCACACAGAATTTCAGGGAATTTGTGCAGTCATTTCGGAGAGTGTTTGAGATCTCTGGTAGAACCGCCTCTGCTGCTAAGCGCCTAATGGAGATACAGCAGGGTAGGCGTACTGTGGGTGATTATGCCATTGAATTCCGCACCTTGGCAGCAGAGGTAGGTTGGAACAATGAGGTGTTGCTGGCAGCCTTTGCTCAAGGTTTGAGCGAGCAGATCAAAGATGAAATTGCAGCTAAAGAGTTGCCTACTGATCTAGATGAATATATTGATTATGTTATCCTAATTGACACTCGGATCCTTGAGAGATTGATGGCTAAGGACCGCAGGCTACGGTAAAAAAATAATGGATCTAGCAGTCCATTTTGCCCACCCATCCCTCCCTTGGCATCTCAGTCTAATCAACAGTTACGGGAATCAGGTGAACCTATGCAATTAGGCTTCACCAGGCTAACCAAGAAGGAAAGAGCACATCGCAGGAGGCAGGGGTTGTGCTTATACTGTGGCAAAATTGGGCACCCACTAAGATCTTGTCCCGTACGTCCGGAAACGAACACACCTAGGGTACCTTGGGGGACAGGCCCTAGGTGGTGTTCAACCATCCCCAGGTTTGATCACTCAGAAACCCACCATACAGGTGGTACTCTCTTGGGCAGATCACTTAGTGGAGGTTCTGGCCCTGGTTGATTCCGGCGCAGCTGGATATTTTATGGATAGTGTCTTTGCTGTACGGCATAAGATTCCGCTGGTCGAGACAGAATCCCCTCTCGCTATTGAAGCTATTGACGGCAGACCTCTAGAACCTGCACAGGTTACCTTTGAAACAATGCCATTACCTATGATCATTGGGGCGCTTCATAAAGAGGAACAGCAGTTCCAGATTATCAGTTCTCCACACTACGCAGTCATTCTGGGATTTCCATGGCTGCATCTTCATAATCCTCAGTTTGATTGGCAAAAGTGTGAAATCTCTGCTTGGTCTCAGTATTGTATGGAGCATTGTGTGTCCCACCCGGTTAAGATTCTATGTACCTCCCCTTCACTGCCAGATGAGTATCAACATTTCAGTGATGTATTTAGTAAGGGAGAGGCTGGCACCCTACCCCAACACAGATCCTATGACTGAGCTATTAATTTGCCTCCGGGGGTGGTGCCCCCTAGGGGACGCACATATCCATTGTCTTGTGATGAGAACCAAGCTATGGAGGAATATATTTCAGATGCCCTCAAGAGAGGGATCATAAGGAAATCCACCTCTCCAGCCGGGGCTGGATTCTTTTTTGTGCATTGATTACCGTGGCCTAAACAAATTAATGTCTAAGAATGCTTATCCGATACCACTCATCACTGAATTATTTGACAGGTTAAAAGGTTCCTCAGTCTTTACTAAATTGGACCTATGTGCTGCTTATAACCTGATTCGGATCAGAGCTGGTGATGAGTGGAAAACGCCCTTTAACACTAGATCCGGGCACTATGAATATCTAGTTATGCCGTTTGGTCTCTGTAATGCACCCGCAGTATTTCAAGAATTAATCAATGATATCCTCAGGGACATGCTGCAGTCCTGCGTTGTTGTCTACCTGGGCGACATACTAATTCATTCTGAAAGCATGTCACAACACATTAAAGATGTGTCAGAAGTATTGCTCCGCCTACGTAAAAACAAATTGTATTGCAAATTGGAAAAATGTGAGTTTCACAAAACCAGTGTGCCCTTCTTGGGGTTTGTGATTGGCAAAGAAGGCATTGCCATAGATCAGGAGAAACTAGCGGCAGTTTTGCAATGGCCTCGGCCTAAGGGCCTTAAAGCTATTGAGCGATTTCTGGGTTTCGCTAATTATTATTGGAAATGTATTAAGAACTTTTCCATAATTGTTAAACCTCCTGTGTTATCCCACCCCAACCCATCTCTCCCGTTTACATTGGAGGTTGATGCCTCAGAGATTGGGGTTGGGGCAGTACTTTCTCAATGACCTGTTAAAGGAGGAACTCTCAGACCATGTGGGTTTTTCTGCAAGAAATTGTCCGTGGCTCAAAGTCATTATGAGATAGGTGACAGAGAATTACTGGCCATCATTCGTGACCTGAAAGAATGGTGTCATTTCCTAGAGGGCACAAAAAATCCAGTATTAATTCTGACTGACCACAAAAACTTGACCTATCTCTCTGAGGCTAAAAGATTGTCTTCGCATCAGGCCAGGTGGGCGCTGTTCCTCTCTCGATTCAATTTTGTTGTCTCATACCTGCCTGGTTCCAAGAATGTTAGGGCTGATGCCCTGTCTAGAAAATTTGAGCCTGAAGTAGACAGAGACGAGGTCCCAGCACCTATAATACAGCCTGATCGTATATTGGCTACTCTACTCACAAGTATCACTTCACAACTAGGGGATGAGATATTGGCCTCCCAGGCTACTGCTCCACCAGAAACCCCAGTGGGCAAGTGTTTTGTTGATGAGCCATTTCGCACTCGATTGCTTGAGACATACCATTCCTCTAAAGCTGTGGGACATATTGGTAGAGATCAATTGATTTGGTCTCTCTCACAAGTTTTTTGGTGGCCCTCCCTGAGGGCAGATTGTGCTGCGTTTACTAATGTCTGTGCCACCTGTGCCCGTGCCAAGACTCCTAGACACCTCCCTGTGGGCCTACTTCAGCCGGTACCTAATGGCGAACGTCCCTGGTCCCATGTTTCCATTGATTTCATGGGAAAATTGCCAGTGTCTAGAGGGTATTCCTTCATTCTTATGGTGGTGGACAGGTTTTCTAAAATGGCTCATTTCGTGCCTCTCCGTGGCCTTCCCTCTGCCAAAGAATTAGCGGTGGTTTTCGCTAAAGAAGTATTTCGGTTGCATGGAGTACCCAGAGTGCTGGTGTCCGGGGGAGCCAGTTTGTATCCAGATTTTGGAGGGCATTTTGTGAACAAATGGGCATCCAATTGTCCTTTTCCTCTGCCTATCACCCCCAGACCAATGGGGCCGCTGAGCGTGCCAATCAGGGACTTGAGCAGTTCCTGCGCTGTTTTGTTACTGACCATCATGATAATTGGGCTGACCTGTTGCCTTGGGCAGAGTTTGCCAGGAACTGTGCGGTTAACTCTTCATCCGGGAGTTTCCCGTTTCTTATAAACTACGGGTTTCAGCCCTGTTTGCTCCCAGATTCATTTCAGTCTTAACAGATTCCAGCTCTGGATGAGCATATTGAGCAGCTCCACTCCACATGGGCACAGGTTCAGAGGGCACTCAGTCAGTCTTTTCAGCGTCATCAACATCATGCTAATCGTAGACTGCTGCCAGCAGTCTCCTTCCAGGTTGGGGACAGGGTATGGTTATCCTCCAGAAACTTTAAGCTACAAGTCCCGTCTAATAAATTGGCTCCCCGGTTTATTGGTCGGTACAGGGTGATCCGCAAAATCAACCTTGTTTCTTATGCATTGCACATCCCTGTGTCCATGCGCATTCACAATGTGTTCCATGTATCTCTCCTCAAACCTCTGGTGTGTAACCGCTATACTACTAATCCTGTGGTGCCAGGACCGATTGAGGTAGAGGGCCAGGAGGAGTACGAAGTTCAGAATATTATTGATTCCCGCAGATTTAGAGGGAAGCTGCAGTATTTGGTACATCAGAAAGGTTATGGTCCTGGGTGGATAGTAAGGATCTTCATGCTTTCAAATTACTGCGGATCTTTCACTCTAGGTACCCACAAAAGCCAGGTCCCTCTTCCAGAAGGGGGGGTCTTTGAGAAGGGGTACTATCACGGTGCCCGTGATTGCTCACCCTTGCTGTCAGTCAGGTGTGTGTATTCCCCATTAGCCGCCTGTTTAACACCCGCCTAGCACTGCCTATTTAAACCAGCCTGAGGCACCCTTTGGTTGCCCTTTCGTGGTGTCTCTGTACCTGCAGTCACCTGTCTGATGTTTCCTTGGGCCTGTGGATCTGCTACCAGTGTCAGCGTTTCACCACTGTCAGAGCTGCTGCTGCAAGGTTCCTGTCCTCGTTCCAGATCCGGTTGTCTATTGTTCCTGATCCTGCTTCTGCTCCGGTCCTGGTGTTGTTCCTGCTTCCATTCCTGACCCGGTTGACCGTCCTGCCGTTCACGTGTTTGCCCAGGAGCGCAACCTGTTTCTGTGCTGTATCCTGATTCACTCGTCTGGCTGCCTGTCGCCTGGGCGACATTTTCATCTTGTGGTTTACTCCATATACCGGTTGCTGATCCCATTGTATAGAACCGGTTGGGCGTTCCATTTGCTCCAGTACGCGGTACTGGTTTATTCCATATACCGGTTGCTGATTCCGTTGCACTAGAACCGGTTGGGCCTTCCATTTGCTCCAGTACACAGTACTGGTTTACTCCATATACCGGTTGCTGATCCGATTGCATAGAACCAGTTGGGCGTTCCATTTGCTCCAGTATGCGGTACTGGTTTACTCCTTCTACCGGTTGCTGATCCCATTGCATAGAACAGGTTGGGCGTTCCACTTGCTCCAGTACACGGTACTGGTTTACTCCATACACCGGTTGCTGATCCCGTTACATAGAACCGGTTGGGTGTTCCATTTGCTCCAGTACGCGGTACTGGTTTACTCCAGATACCGGTTACTGATCCCATTGCATAGAACCGGTTGGGTGTTCCACTTGCTCCAGTACACGGTACTGGTTTACTCCATACACCGGTTGCTGATCTCGTTACATAGAACCGGTTGGGTGTTCCACTTGCTCCAGTACACGGTACTGGTTTACTCCATACACCGGTTGCTGATCTCGTTACATAGAACCGGTTGGGTGTTCCACTTGCTCCAGTACGCAGTACTGGTTTACTCCAGATACCGGTTACTGATCCCATTGCATAGAACCGGTTGGGCGTTCCATTTGCTCCAGTACGCGGTACTGGTTTACTCCAGATACCGGTTACTGATCCCATTGCATAGAACAGGTTGGGTGTTCCACTTGCTCCAGTACACGGTACTGGTTTACTCCATACACCGGTTGCTGATCTCGTTACATAGAACCGGTTGGGTGTTCCACTTGCTCCAGTACGCAGTACTGGTTTAGTCCATATACCGGTTGCTGATTCCGTTGTAAGAACCGGTTGGGCATTCCATTTGCTCCAGTACGCGGTACTGGTTTACTCCAATTACTGGTTGCTGAGTCCGTTGCATAGAACCGGTTGGGCTTTCCTTTGCTCCAGTACACGGTGCTGGTTTACTCTACTTGCCGGTTGCTGACCCGTTGCAGGTACCAGTTGGGCTATTTCACTGTCATTACTTGTAATTGGTTTGCTCCACTCTCCTCTCTGGGCTGTTGCCTTACCATCTCAGCCTTAGTGGAGCTGTCCTCATATTCCTACAGGCTGCCTTGCCCGGTATATTGGCAGGGTCGGCAGAGCCTATTTACATTCAGATGTACCATCTTACTGTCTGCCTTGCCCGGTATATTGGCAAGGCTGGTAGAGCCTATTTACAATCGATTGTACCATCTTACTGGCTGCCTTGCCTGGTATATTGGCAAGGCTGGTAGAGCCTATTTACAATCGATTGTACCATCTTACTGGCTGCCTTGCCTGGTATATTGGCAAGGCCGGTAGAGCCTATACTACTGTATCTTGCTACTATTGTTTGCACCCAGATTGTGTATTGACATATTTGTATGTACTAGACCCGTGGGGGTTCCATTAAACTTTTCAATAAACTTTGATTTTTATCTTACTCTGTCTGAGAGTCATAACAAACCGTGACACGTCGCTTGTTCCTGATTCTTGTGTGCTCCCAGTGTATCGACCCGGGCTGCCTCACTACTCTGCATCTTGTTTCCTGCCTGTGCACCGACCCGGACTGCCTGACCATTCTGCTTCTCATCTCCTGTGTACCGACTTGGATTGGCTGACGTTCCTGCTCCGTGTACCGACCCGGCTTGACTGACGTTCGTGCTCCGTGTACCGACTTGGCTTGGCTGACGTTCTTGCTCCATGTACTGACTTATATTGGCTGAGGTTCTTGCTCTGTGTACCGACTTGGACTGTTCTACGTTTCTGTGCTGTGTGGATCCTGCCCGGTTGGGCTGTTACCTCCTCTGCACGCTCTGACCGGTCTCCGGTTAAGGGTAGTGCTTGTCTCTCGCTGTCTCTGGACAGCTCTGCAGATTGGTCTCGGTTGCCTCTGTGTCTCCCCGGCAACATTCCTATTGGTCTGTCTTACAAGCAGTTCCAGGGTTGGTGCCTCTCAGGGAGAGTTGCTCAATTTTCCGTTTCTGCTACGGCAGTGCCCATGCTGACCAGATTCCGTTACTGCTACTGCAGTGCACAAGCTGCTCACATCTCCATTACTGCTACGGCAGTATCCAGTTGCCTAGTCTCCGTTACTGCTACGGCAGTGCTCAAGTTGCTTGGTCTCCGTTACTGCTACCGCAGTGTTTAAGTCACTCAGTCTCCGTTACTGCTACGGCAGTATTCAAGTTGCGTAGTCTCCGTTACTGCTACGACGGTGCTCAAGTTGCTCAGACTCCACTACTGCTACGGCAGTCCACAATTGTCTGGTATCCATTATCTTGGGAATTACTCGAATTAAAGTTCTCACCTCTGTTTGAGCTTCTAAAAAGGCTTTGCTACACTAGGGCCTGTCAACATTCACTGCCTACTATTAACCCAAGCAGTATTGATAAACTGGGACTCACACAAGATCTGCCTGACCTGTGTCAGTATATTGTTCTATGGACTCTCTACTTATACTGGACCTGTGTGGGCTTACCTCTGTATAACCTATCTAGTGGCTGTACTATATTATGCATATATTACAGGACCTGTGAGGGTTATTGTGATCTTTATTGTTTAATAAAATTGTGTTTTATCCAAACCTACTGTGTCTGTGTGTCAAACAAACCGTTACACCTGTTCAACTGATTCTTTCTCCACACTCCACCGACACAGGCACCATCATACCCTTATATACTATGCTTTTGGGGAAAAAAAAACATTTGCTGTGTGTTGTGTGTAAATTCAATGTTCCCATTGATTTCAATGGAATGAGCTAGGTGAAAAAAGTGGAAAAAGTGCATAGTTTGCAGAAAATGGTTTGCCAATCTGGAAGTGTCATTAGTTGCAGATTTTGGTTTGAGGTGAAAATGTTTGTCCATCCCTCCTCTCAGAGGTCGGTTTCACTATGGACCCTGAGAATCACTAGACTGTTCTTGAGTGCCTGTGACCCGTAGGTCTCCGCTCCTTTCAATGTTTCCCTGGGTTTGCTAATTACTAATGGAAATATATCCACAATTTTTCCTCGATGGTAAAACCTCTTATCGGTATGATCAAAAAAGATGGTAATTCCTCTCACTGGTCTCCGGAGGCCATCAAAGCATTTGCGGAATTGAAAGTCACTTTTGCCGCAGCACCCATTTTGGCACACCCGAAACCCAAGCTTCCATTCATCATTGAGACTGATGCGTCTGAGACAGGAGTAGGAGCCCTACTGTTCCAAAGTCCTAGTCCTAGTCCTGAGAGCCAGTTGCACAGTCTGGGTATTTCTCGAAGAAGCTATGTCCTGCAGAGTGCAACTATGAAATCGGTGACCGTGAGTTACTGGCAATAATACTCGCTCTCAAAGAATGGAGGCATTTGCTCGAGGGAACTTCAGTGCCAATCCTAATCCTCACGGATCATAAAAACCTCACATACCTGTCCGAAGCTAAGCACTTGACTCCAAGACAGACCTAATGGGCCTTATTTCTGTCCCATTTTAATTATGTGGTCTTGTACCTGCTGGGCACAAAAAATGTCCAGGCTGATGCCCTATCCAGACCGTTCTTGTGCGCTAAGGTGGAGAGCCCTCCTAGTCCTATTATCCCTCTAGACTGAGTACTGGCCACCATACCTACAAGCATAACATTTCCCCTAGGGGAGAGAATATGGGCCACCCAAGTAGATGCACCTGCTGAGACTTCTTCTGGGCATTGTTTTGTACCGATTAACCTCCATATCAAGATACTGTAAACATACATTAATACTAAGTCAGCAGGGCATCCCGGTAAGAACCAGCTTCTCTGGTCGGTTTCTGGTCTTTTCTGGAGTTCAGAACTTTATAAAGATACTGCTGCCTTTGTCTCTGCCTGTCCAGTCTGTGCAGACCAAATCACCCCGTCACCTTCCAGTGGGCCTTCTCCAACCTATAGCCAATGGGGAAGACTTGGTCACACCTTGCCATGGACTTCATAGTCAACCTCCCTTTGTCTAATGGTAACACAGTCATCCTTATGGTTCATTACATAACTTTCAAAAAACTTCCATCCGCTAAAGAGTTGGCTATGGTCTTTGTCAAAAAAGTCTATCGGCTACACGGGGTTCCCAAAGTCATAGCTTTCGACCGGGGTAGCCAGTTTGTCTCGAGATTCTGGAGGTCCTTCTGTGCACAACTGAGTATCCAACTCTCCTTCTCCTCGGTTACCGCCTGTAATTGAATGAGGCAGCGGAAAGGGCTAATCAGGCCTTGGAGCAATTCCTGCTGTGTTATATCTCAGACCATCAGAATAATTGGTCGGACCTGCTACCTTGGGCGGAGTTTGCTCATAACAGTGCTGTCTCGGCATCTACCCAGCTCTCCCCCTTCATGTTGAATTATGGGTACATGATTCCAGACTTGTCCTCTCCCCAGGGGATTCTGGCTTTGGAGGATCATCTCCAGTGAAACCGTTACATGTGGGTGCAGGTCCAAGAGTCGTTGCAATGTTCACAACAATCCCAGGAGCTCCAGGCCAATCGTAAACGCTTACCCGCACCCTCCTACCAGGTCGGGGAGAGGGTCTGGTTGTCCTCCAGAAATCTCCACCTCCAAGTGCCCTCTCAGAAACTGGCTCCCTGTTTTCTGGGGCCTTTCCGTATACTCCGTCGTGTGAACCCGGTGGCTTTTGCCTTAGGCCTCCATCCCAAAATGCGAATACACAATGTGTTCCATGTCTCACTGCTGAAACCCCTGATATGCAATCATTTCACTATGGTCACTCCTTGACCCCATTCGGTGCCCATTGACAGCCAGGAGGAGTTCAAGGTCCGCTCCATAGTCGACTCTCGTAAGTTCTAAGGGAGGCTTCAAAGTTTGGTCCATTGGAAGGGGTACAGTCCAGAAGAACGCGCATGGGTTCCAGCTGAAGACGTGAATGCCCGACCCTCCTCCGTGCTTTCCATGCACGCTAATCCCATAAACCTGGTCCTGCCCTGTGGTGGGGGGGGTGTTGAGGTGGCTACTGTCAAGGTTTGGCTGAGCTGCTCTAACTCTGCCGATTGATTCTGCTGTCTGAGAAAATATAGTGCTCTGTTATCCATTACTGCTGCCTTCCCTTTCCTGGATCAGGCTGAATCAGCAGACCTTTTTGTGTTGCTCACCTGACTGTTATCAGCCAACCCTCCCAGGGTATTTAAAGCAGCTTGGCTCACTTCCTGGTTGCCCTTCTGTCTGATTCTGGCTGCAAGTGTGTTATCCTGAGTTGCTGATTATCTGTGCATGACCTGGCTTCCGCTGACATCCTTTCTGGTTCCTGACTCCTGGCCTTGTTCCTGATATCGCTGATTTCTGTATTCCTGACCCTGTCTTGACTGAGTATCTGTCTTGGTTCCTGACCCCGGCTTGTCTTTTGGTTTACATTTCTGGATCAAGATTTTGCTTTGTTTGCTTTTGTTATTTTAATAAAGGTGTTTTGCACTTTACACTTTGTGTCTGTCTGGTTCCTGGGCCCTAACACTAATATCACCAAAAGAAGGATACGTGGGAGGCATTGACCCCTAATATCTCCTAAAGCGGGACACTTTGGAGGTACGGACCCCTAATATTGCCAAATGAAGGACACTTGGGAGGTACAGACCCCAATATCACCTAAAGATGGATATGTGAGAGGTACGGACCCCTAATACCTTCTAAAGAGGGACACTTGGGAGGTATGGACCCTAATATCTCTAAAGACTGACACTTGGAAAGTACAAACACCTAATATCTCCTAAAGAGGACACGTGGGAGGTATGGACCCCTAATATCTCCTAAAGAGGGACATTTGGGAGGCATGGAACCTAATATCGCCTAAAGATGGACACTTGGGAGGAACGGGCCTTTAATATCTCCTAAAGAGGAACACTTGGGAAGTAAGTACCCCTAATATCTCCTAAAGAGGGATACTTGGGAGGTACAGACCCCTAAATATCTCCTAAAGAGGACACTTGGGAGGTACAGACCTCTAATATCTTCTAAAGAGGGATACTTGGGAGGTACGGACCCCTAAATATCACTTTAAGAGGACACTTGGGAGGTATAGACCACTAATATCTCCTAAAGAGGACACTTGGAAGGTACAGACACCTAATATTACCTAAAGAGGGATACTTGAGAGGTACGGACCCATAATACCTCCTGAAGAGGGACACTTGGGAGGTATGGACACTAATATCTCCTAAAAAGGACACGTGGGAGGTATGGACCCTAATAGCTCCTAAAGAGGACATGTGGGATGTATGGACCCATAATATCTCCTAAAGTGGGACACTTGGGAAGTACGGACACCTAATATATCCTAAAGAGGACACTCAGAAGGTACGGGCCCCTAATACCTCCTAAAGAGGGACACTTGGGAGGTATGGACCCTAATATCTCCTAAACAGAGACAGTTGGGAAGTATGGACCCCTAATATCTTCTAAAGAGGACATGTGGGAGGTATGTACCCCTAACATCTCCTAAAGATGGACACTTGGGAGGTATGGACATCTAATATCGCTTAAAGAGGGACACTTGGGAGGCATGTACACCTAATATTTCCTAAAAAGGGACACTTGGGAGGCATGAACCCCTAATATCTTCTAAAGAGGGACATCTGGGAAGTATGGACCCCTAATATCTCCTAAAGAGGACACTTGGTAGGTATAGACCCCTACTATCGCCAAAAGAGGGATACTTGGAAGGTATGGACCCCTAATACCTCCTAAAGAGGGATATTTGGGAGGTATGTACCTTAGTATCTCCTAAAGAGGGACACTTGGGAAATATGGACCCCTAATATCTCCTAAAGAGGACACATGGGAGGTACGGACCCCTAATATCTCCTAAAGAGAGACACTTGGGAGGTATGGACACCTAATATCTCCTAAAGAGGACACATGGGAGGTACGGACCCCTAATATCTCCTAAAGAGAGACACTTGGGAGGTATGGACACCTAATATCGCCTAAAGAGGGACACTTAGTTGATATGGACCCCTAATATCTCCTACAGAAGGACACCTGGGTGGTACGGACCCCTAATACCTCCCAAAGCTGACACTTGGGAGGTATAGACACCTAATATCTCATCAAGAGGAACACTTTGGAGGTATGGACCCTTAATACCTCCTAAAGAGGAACACTTGGGAGGTATGGACCCCTAATATCTCCTAAAGAGGTATGCATTCCATCTCTTCCAGCCCACTCTACTCCTATGACCTCCATTGGCTGGCAATGGTATCTTTTTAAAATGTTGCACTGAAAAGTGTGTGTGATGAAACGCCGCATTCACAATGTTGCAGTGATAAAATGGGCGACATGAGAATCTTGCCTTGCATTAAAAGGGTTTCGATTCTCATGTCGCCGGATTAGACCTCTTTCAACCAACATCAGCTCCCATTAGCAGTAGCTGCAGATTTTACCATTACAAGTGGCACTACCCTCCTTCCATGTCCTCTAGTTTTTCTTCTCCCCTCTGTTGCACTCCACTCCCTTTAATCTCCTCTGGCCTGTTCCCCTCCCCTCAACATCTTTAGAGCACTTCTTTGTTTCCACCCATTGCCCTGTAAAGCCTCCCATTCCTGCTACCCATGCTCCTTTTCCCAAACTCCACTTACCCTCTCTTATCCTGTCACACCTGTGTTATTTTAACAGCACCCCCTGGTGACCACAACAGGAAACTGCATTTTAATGTAAAAAGTAAATGCAAGTTTCTGCTGTAACAACTTTTGAATAAAAAAAAAAACCTTGAATTTATCCAGCATGAAAAACTGTATAAAACATATTTATTTCCACAAAAATATACTACTCCATTGGAAGCTAGTTGTGTCTAGATACATGATTACTTTCCAAGAGGTTAATACAAGCGTGTGCATTTTGGACTATATTACATAGGGGATTTCATCTCATGAAACCATATAATTATATCAAAAGAAATAAATTATAGGATGCAAGGTGTATGGTTAGGTGATGAAAAATACTGGTTACAGTCTTATAGTAATTAATTGTCTGATGACAGAAAAAAAAACATCTCGGAGTGTATTTGTGAATTCGGAGAACCTTTATAAACCTATGTTATGTGATTAAATAAACAGACCCCAGTGAGTGACAGGCGGCACACAACGTCTGTACGACATGGATTCCCAGTGAGTCTTCTCCATTCTCCTGCACAGGATGGACCCTGTGACATTGCCCTCAGCCCGGCCTCTGCTGCACCTAGTCACAGACCACAGGACCTTGTCTATAATTCTACTTCTGTCCAGAATCGCTCCTATAACAAATGCCTTGACGTCGGGCTGTGATTTAAGATATCTCCAGGAGGAAGGATACCTTGAACATGGAGATTTTATGCTGGGGGCAATATTAGGTCTTAATCATTTTATAAAATCCATGTTTATGTTCCCACCTGAACTTCCCTTTCAAAGATATAATGCAGAGTAAGTGATTTTCTAATAGTTGTATTTTCTATTACAGATCATGTGGATTTCAGAATGGAAACTGGATTTGTTCTGGAGTGAACTTACTGCCCCACACAGAACAAGTACAAATTCCTAACCTATCTATCTATCTCATACCTATCTATCTATCTCATATCTATCTATCTATCTCATATCTATCTATCTATCTATCTATCTATCTATCTATCTATCTATCTATCTATCTCATATCTATCTATCTATTTATATCTATCTCATATCTATCTATCTCATATCTATCTATCTATCTATCTATCTATCTATCTATCTATCTATCTCATATCTATCTATCTATCTATCTATCTCATATCTATCTATCTATCTATCTATCTATCTATCTATCTATCTCATATCTATCTATCTATCTATCTATCTATCTATCTATCTATCTATCTCATATCTATCTATCTATTTATATCTATCTCATATCTATCTATCTATCTATCTATCTATCTATCTATCTATCTATCTCATATCTATCTATCTATCTATCTATCTATCTATCTATCTCATATCTATCTATCTATCTATCTATCTATCTCATATCTATCTATCTATCTATCTATCTATCTATCTATCTATCTCATATCTATCTATCTATCTATCTATCTATCTCATATCTATCTATCTATCTATCTATCTATCTATCTATCTATCTATCTCATATCTATCTATCTCATATCTATCTATCTATCTATCTATCTATCTATCTCATATCTATCTATCTATCTATCTATCTATCTATCTATCTATCTATCTCATATGTATCTATCTATCTATCTATCTATCTATCTATCTCATATCTATCTATCTATCTATCTATCTATCTATCTATCTATCTATCTATCTCATATCTATCTATATATCTATCTATCTATCTATCTATCTCATATCTATCTGTCTATCTATCTATCTATCTATCTATCTATCTATCTCATATCTATCTATCTATCTATCTATCTATCTATCTATCTATCTCATATCTATCTATCTATCTATCTATCTATCTCATATCTATCTATCTATCTATCTATCTATCTATCTATCTCATATCTATCTATCTATCTATCTATCTATCTATCTATCTATCTATCTCTCTATCTATCTCATATCTATCTATCTATATATCTATATATATCACGCAGAACAAGTACAAATTCCTACCCAATCTGATTTATATGGGGATCTTAACTCCTTGACAGGGAGAGAGCTTGCTAGCATACAAAGTGTTAATGAAGGGGATCTGTTATTTAATCCCTAGAAAGATGTTGTTTTATCCAGATCACTCTAAGCTGAACACTGTTGAGTAACCCAGAAAAGAAATAGTTAACCCTTGGTGTATCAGAAGGGTATCCAACTCTGCCCCTCCGGAACTCAAAGAGTTAAAGAGGACCTGAGGACACAAGGGTTGCACTGGAATTCCTGCAGCCCGGCCTGCGTTTAATTACACCTTTAACTCTTTCAATGCTAGTCCCTCACCACTGATCACTACGATTTTCTTTTGGAGAACACAATGTAAATAACAGGCAGACAATACACAGACACCTAGGGCAATATGTATAAAGTAACGTGAAGAAATTATGGGGCAAACCAAACTCAATATAGGAGACAGACGAAAATCCCCTTTTTATATATAAATGGGGATTTTAACTACTTAATTGCTAGAGAGTATTTTAACACATTTCTGTGCAATGCATTGAAGACTTTCCAGCACTCCAGAGGTTAATATCCCCATATAAATGAAGTGTAATTGTACGACATCTTTATTTG
>JBBDGT010000323.1:251214-408714 GCA_037306005.1 Rhinophrynus dorsalis | reverse complement strand
AAAACATTTTCCATCTTTTTATTATCTGGCAGTGTTTTTAAAGTGATGAGTAAGTTATTGTGTTGATAAATATTTTAAGAAACATCTTTAGATATTTATGAAGCTGTATGTGTGTCTTATATATTGAAAATAAATATGTATTTTTTTATTTAATGCATTATCGTGAGATAGTTTTTCCTATATGGGCAAATGCAGAGTTCTTGAAACAGCTGTATTCTTAGAATATGGAGGTTGAAGTGAAATTTTAGTAGAAGTGAAAATCCCAGAAAGGGTTAACACAGGATATGGAGGTTGATCCAAAATTTAGGGGGTGAGCACATACCAGAAAGGGTTAACACAGGATATGGAGGTTGAAGCCAAAATTTAGGTGGTGAGCACATACCAGAAAGGGTTAACACAGTATACGGTGGTTGAAGCTGAAATTTAGGGAATGAGCACATACCAGAAAGGGTTAACACAGGAGATGGAGGTTGAAGCCAAAATTTAGGGGGTGAGCACATACCAGAAAGGGTTAACACAGGATATGGAGGTTGAAGCCGAAATTTAGGGGGTGAGCACATCCCAGAAAGGGTTAACAAAGGATATGGAGGTTGAAGCAGAAGTTTAGGGTGTGAACACATACCAGAAAGGGTTAACACAGGATATGGAGGTTGAAGCACAAGTTTAGGGGGTAAGCACATACCAGAAAGGGTTAACACAAGATATGGAGGTTGAAGCCGAAATTTAGGGGGTGAGCACATCCCAGAAAGGGTTAATACAGGATATGGAGGTTGAAGCAAAAGTTTAGGGGGTGAGCACATACCAGAAAGGGTTAACACAAGATACGGAGGTTGAAGCAGAAGTTTAGGGTGTGAGCACATACCAGAAAGGGTTAACACAGGATATGGAGGGTGAAGCAGACGTTTAGGGGGTGAGCACATACCAGAAAGGGTTAACACAGGATATGGAGGGTGAAGCAGACGTTTAGGGGGTGAACACATACCAGAAAGGGTTAACACAGGATATGGAGAGTGAAGCAGACGTTTAGGGGGTGAGCACATACCAGAAAGGGTTAACACAGGATGTGGAGGTTGAAGCAGAAGTTTAGGGTGTGAGCACATACCAGAAAGGGTTAACACAGGATATGGAGGTTGAAGCAGAAGTTTAGGGTGTGAGCACATACCAGAAAGGGTTAACACAGGATATGGAGGGTGAAGCAGACATTTAGGGGGTAAGCACATACCAGAAAGGGTTAACACAGGATATGGAGGTTGAAGCCGAAATTTAGGGGGTGAGCACATCCCAGAAAGGGTTAATACAGGATATGGAGGTTGAAGCAAAAGTTTAGGGGGTGAGCACATAGCAGAAAGGGTTAACACAAGATATGGAGGTTGAAGCAGAAGTTTAGGGGGTGAGCACATACCAGAAAGGGTTAACACAGGATATGGAGGGTGAAGCAAACGTTTAGGGGGTGAGCACATACCAGAAAGGGTTAACACAAGATATGGAGGGTGAAGCAGACGTTTAGGGGGTGAGCACATACCAGAAAGGGTTAACACAGGATATGGAGGGTGAAGCAGACGTTTAGGGTGTGAGCACATCCCAGAAAGGGTTAACACAGGATATGGAGGGTGAAGCAGACTTTAGGGGGTGAGCACATACCAGAAAGGGTTAACACAGGATATGGAGGGTGAAGCAGACTTTAGGGGGTGAGCACATACCAGAAAGGGTTAACACAGGATATGGAGGGTGAAGCAGAAGTTTAGGGGGTGAGCACATATCAGAAAGGGTTAACACAAGATATTTAGGGTGAAGCAGACGTTTAGGGGGTGAGCACATACCAGAAAGGGTTAACACAGGATATGGAGAGTGAAGCAGGGTTTAAGCTGCAGTGACCACATGTCTGTGAATGAAACATGAATATGATAAGGAAGACACAGTCATATCTCTACAGCAAGCACCCTGGGTATTGAGTAAATACACATCTCTCTTGTCCATGTCTCAAATCCTGTGAAAATGGGTGCCAGTTAAATCAAAGCCCAGTGAAATAGACAGCAATACCAACAGTTCTACTAGAATAAAAATGCACACGTCTTTACATATAAACACATATTGAAGCTGTAATTTTTGTTGGATTATTTCCCAGCAGTAGGGTAGCTTTGTGTTGTTCAATAATAAAAAACCTACAGAACATGATTTTGTGTTTATACCCCTTTAATCAGGTGCTGATCCAGTTCAATAAACCCATTTATGCACCATTTAGGTGCCTACAATGCATTGCTGATTTTGCATCCAAAGTGGGCCCATTACCGTAACTAAGTAACATAGTAGATGAAGCTAAAAAAAGACATATGTCCATCAAGTCCAGCCCATTCCAAAACCGCCCTGTTGATTCAGCGGAAGGCAAAAAACAACCCTCCAAATATGTCCCAAGTGGGTAAAAAAATTCCTTTGTGACTCCAAATGGCAGTCAGATATTTCCCTGAGTCAATATCCTATCTGCACTGAAGCCATCTGTCATAATTTCAGTATTGTACTGTGCTACATCCATTGCTTTTTTGAAAGCAGTTACATTATCTGCAAGTACAGCATCCAGAGGCAAAGAATTCCATAGCTTTACCTCCCTTACTGTAAAGAATCCCTGCCTTTGTTTTAGTCGAAAGCTGCTTTCCTCTAGTCTTAATGAATGAGCTCTTGTTCTTAGCTCAGCTCTTTGCTTGAATAATTCACTGGATAGTTCTTTTTATTGACCTTGAATGTATTTGTAACTGGTAATCATATCACCTACACAGCTTTTAAATGTATTCACCTAAAATGCGTATCACTTGTGGTTTGTGTTTTCAGCCTGAGTAATAGTTTTAGAGACATTTGAAAGACGGGGGAGATTTCCACTTCAAAAGCAAAACAAGTGAGAAATGGAACTTCCCACCATGTTTAACATTTTCTGGCCCCAGCCTTATTGCACTGCTCTGGTAATCACAGGACCACACCTACTGACCCCCAGCATTGTCCCATTTCACTCGTAGCCATTGAAACATATATACAGACCCACAGCATTGTCTCGTGGTAGTCTTAGAACAACATACTGACCCCAGGCTTTGTCCCACTGCACTGAGAGTCACAGAGCCACACATACTGTCCCCCATCTCTGTCCCATTGTAATCAGAGAACCACACACACTGCCCCTCTGCTTGTCCCACTGCACTGATATCCATAAAACCACACATAATGCCCCTCTGCCTTGTCCCACTGCACTGATATCCATAAAACCACACACACTGCCCCTCTGCCTTGTCCCACTGCACTGATAGCCATAAACCACACAAACTGCCCCTCTACCTTGTCCCACTGCACTGATATCCATAAAACCACACACACTGCCCCTCTGCCTTGTCCCACTGCACTGATATCCATAAAACCACACACACTGCCCCTCTGCCTTGTCCTACTGCACTGATATCCATAAAACCACACACACTGCCCCTCTGCCTTGTCCTACTGCACTGATATCCATAAACCACACACACTGCCCCTCTGCCTTGTCCCACTGCACTGATATCCATAAAACCACAAACACTGCCCCTCTACCTTGTCCCACTGCACTGATAGCCATAAACCACACACACTGCCCCTCTGCCTTGTCCCACTGCACTGATATCCATAAAACCACACACACTGCCCCTCTGCCTTGTCCCACTGCACTGATATCCATAAAACCACACATAATGCCCCTCTGCCTTGTCCCACTGCACTGATATCCATAAAACCACACACACTGCCCCTCTGCCTTGTCCCACTGCACTGATATCCATAAAACCACACATAATGCCCCTCTGCCTTGTCCCACTGCACTGATATCCATAAAACCACACACACTGCCCCTCTGCCTTGTCCCACTGCACTGATATCCATAAAACCACACACACTGCCCCTCTGCCTTGTCCCACTGCACTGATAGCCATAAACCACACACACTGCCCCTCTGCCTTGTCCTACTGCACTGATAACCATAAAACCACAAACACTGCCCCTCTGTCTTGTCCCACTGCACTGATATCCATAAAACCACACACACTGTCCCTCTGCCTTGTCCCACTGCACTGATAGCCATAAAACCACACACACTGCCCCTCTGCCTTGTCCCACTGCACTGATAACCATAAACCACACACACTGCCCCTCTGCCTTGTCCCACTGCACTGATAGCCATAAAACCACACACACTGCCCCTCTGCCTTGTCCCACTGCACTGATATCCATAAACCACACATACTGCCCCTCTGCCTTGTCCCACTGCACTGATATCCATAAAACCACACACACTGCCCCTCTGCCTTGTCCTACTGCACTGATATCCAGAAAACCACACACACTGCCCCTCTGCCTTGTCCCACTGCACTGATATCCATAAAACCACACATAATGCCCCTCTGCCTTGTCCCACTGCACTGATATCCATAAAACCACACACACTGCCCCTCTGCCTTGTCCCACTGCACTGATAACCATAAACCACACATACTGCCCTACTGCCTTGTCCCACTGCACTGATAGCAATAAAACCACACACACTGCCCCTCTGCCTTGTCCCACTGCACTGATAGCCATAAACCACACACACTGCCCCTCTGCCTTGTCCTACTGCACTGATATCCATAAAACCACACATACTGCCCCTCTGCCTTGTCCCACAGCACTGATAACCATAAACCACACATACTGCCCTACTGCCTTGTCCCACTGCACTGATAGCAATAAAACCACACACACTGCCCCTCTGCCTTGTCCCACTGCTCTGATAGCAATAAAACCACACACACTGCCCCTCTTCCTTGTCCCACTGCACTGATAGCAATAAAACTACACATACTGCCCTGTGCCTTGTCCCACTGCACTGATATCCATAAAACCACACACACTGCCCCTCTGCCTTGTCCCACAGCACTGATAACCATAAACCACACACACTGCCCCTCTGCCTTGTCCCACTGCACTGATATCCATAAAACCACACATACTGCCCTGTGCCTTGTCCCACTGCACTGATATCCATAAAATCACACACACTGCCCCTCTGCCTTGTCCCACTGCACTGATAGCAATAAAACCACACACACTGCCCCTCTGCCTTGTCCCACTGCACTGATATCCATAAAACCACACACACTGCCCCTCTGCCTTGTCCCACAGCACTGATAACCATAAACCACACACACTGCCCCTCTGCCTTGTCCCACTGCACTGATATCCATAAAACCACACATACTGCCCCTCTGCCTTTTCCCACTGCACTGATATCCATAAAATCACACACACTGCCCCTCTGCCTTGTCCCACTGCACTGATAGCAATAAAACCACACACACTGCCCCTCTGCCTTGTCCCACTGCACTGATATCCATAAAACCACACACACTGCCCCTCTGCCTTGTCCCACTGCACTGATATCCATAAAACCACACACACTGCCCCTCTGCCTTGTCCCACTGCACTGATAGCCATAAACCACACACACTGCCCCTCAGCCTTGTCCCACTGCACTGATATCCATAAACCACACACACTGCCCCTCTGCCTTGTCCCACTGCACTGATAGCAATAAAACCACACACACTGCCCCTCTGCCTTGTCTCACTGCACTGATAGCAATAAAACCACACACACTGCCCCTCTGCCTTGTCCCATTGCACTGATAGCAATAAAACCACACACACTGCCCCTCTGCCTTGTCCCACTGCACTGATATCCATAAAACCACACACACTGCCCCTCTGCCTTGTCCTACTGCACTGATATCCATAAACCACACACACTGCCCCTCAGCCTTGTCCCACTGCACTGATAACCATAAAACCACACACACTGCCCCTCTGCCTTGTCCCACTTCACTGATAACCATAAAACCACACACACTGCCCCTCTGCCA
The DNA here is from genome assembly GCA_037306005.1 of Rhinophrynus dorsalis. Taxonomy (NCBI): domain Eukaryota; kingdom Metazoa; phylum Chordata; class Amphibia; order Anura; family Rhinophrynidae; genus Rhinophrynus; species Rhinophrynus dorsalis. The sequence goes on along the minus strand of JBBDGT010000323.1, from coordinate 402,809 downwards.
TGTCCCACTGCAATGATAGCCGTAAAACCACACACACTGCCCCTCAGCCTTGTCCCACAGCACTGATAACCATAAACCACACACACTGCCCCTCTGCCTTGTCCCACAGCACTGATAACCATAAAACCACACACACTGCCCCTCTGCCTTGTCCCACTGCACTGATATCCATAAAACCACACACACTACCCCTCTGCCTTGTCCCACTGCACTGATATCCATAAAACCACACACACTGCCCCTCTGCCTTGTCCCACTGCACTGATAGCCATAAAACCACACATACTACCCCTCTGCCTTTTCCCACTGCACTGATATCCATAAAACCACACACACTACCCCTCTGCCTTGTCCCACTGCACTGATATCCATAAAACCACACACACTGTCCCTCTGCCTTGTCCCACTGCACTGATATCCATAAAACCACACACACTGTCCCTCTGCCTTTTCCCACTGCACTGATATCCATAAACCACACATACTGCCCCTCTGCCTTGTCCCACTGCACTGATATCCATAAAACCACACACACTGCCCCTCTGCCTTGTCCCACTGCACTGATATCCATAAAACCACACACACTGCCCCTCTGCCTTTTCCCACTGCACTGATATCCATAAAACCACACATACTGCCCTTCTGCCTTGTCCCACTGCACTGATATCCATAAAACCACACACACTGCCCCTCTGCCTTTTCCCACTGCACTGATAGCCATAAAACCACACACACTGCCCCTCTGCCTTGTCCCACTGCACTGATATCCATAAACCACACACACTGCCCCTCTGCCTTTTCCCACTGCACTGATAACCATAAAACCACACACACTGCCCTTCTGCCTTGTCCCACTGCACTGATAGCCATAAAACCACACATACTGCCCCTCTGCCTTTTCCCACTGCACTGATAGCAATAAAACCACACACACTGCCCCTCTGCCTTGTCCCACTGCACTGATAACCATATAACCACACACACTGCCCCTCTGTCTTGTCCCACTGCACTGATAACCATAAACCACACACACTGCCCCTCAGCCTTGTTCCACTGCACTGATAGCCATAAAACCACACACACTGCCCTTCTGCCTTGTCCTACTGCACTGATAGCCATAAAACCACACACATACTGCCCCTCTGCCTTGTCCCACTGCAATGATATCCATAAAACCACACACACTGCCCCTCTGCCTTGTCCTACTGCACTGATATCCATAAAACCACACATAATGCCCCTCTGCCTTGTCCCACTGCACTGATATCCATAAAACCACACATAATGCCCCTCTGCCTTGTCCCACTGCACTGATAACCATAAAACCACACATACTGCCCTTCTGCCTTGTCCCACTGCACTGATAGCCATAAACCACACACACTGCCCCTCTGCCTTGTCTCACTGCACTGATAGCAATAAAACCACACACACTGCCCCTCTGCTTTGTCCCACTGCACTGATAGCAATAAAACCACACATAATGCCCCTCTGCCTTGTCCTACTGCACTGATAGCCATAAACCACACACACTGACCCTCTGCCTTGTCCTACTGCACTGATAGCAATAAAACCACACACACTGCCCCTCTGCCTTGTCTCACTGCACTGATAGCAATAAAACCACACACTGCCCCTCTGCCTTGTCCCACTGCACTGATATCCATAAACCACACACACTGCCCCTCAGCCTTGTCCCACTGCACTGATAACCATAAAACCACACACACTGCCCCTCTGCCTTTTCCCACTGCACTGATAGCAATAAAACCACACACACTGCCCCTCTGCCTTGTCCCACAGCACTGGTATCCATAAAACCACACACACACTGCCCCTCTGCCTTGTCCCACTGCACTGATAGCAATAAAACCACACACACTGCCCCTCTGCCTTGTCTCACTGCACTGATAGCAATAAAACCACACACACTGCCCCTCTGCCTTTTCCCACTGCACTGATAGCAATAAAACCACACACACTGCCCCTCTGCCTTGTCCCACTGCACTGATAACCATAAAACCACACACACTGCCCCTCTGCCTTTTCCCACTGCACTGGTATCCATAAAACCACACACACTGCCCTTCTGCCTTGTCCCACTGCACTGATAGCCATAAAACCACACACACTGCCCCTCTGCCTTGTCCCACTGCACTGATAACCATAAAACCACAAACACTGCCCCTCTGCCTTTTCCCACTGCACTGATAGCAATAAAACCACACACACTGCCCCTCTGCCTTGTCCTTCTGCACTGGTATCCATAAAACCACACACACTGCCCCTCTGCCTGGTCTCACTGCACTGATAGCAATAAAACCACACACACTACCCCTCTGCCTTGTCCCACTGCACTGATAACCATAAAACCACACACACTGCCCCTCTGCCTTGTCCCACAGCACTGGTATCCATAAAACCACACACACACTGCCCCTCTGCCTTGTCCCACTGCACTGATAGCAATAAAACCACACACACTGACCCTCTGCCTTGTCCTACTGCACTGATAGCGATAAAACCACACATACCGCCCCTCTGCCTTGTCCCACTGCACTGATAGCAATAAAACCACACATACTGCCCCTCTGCCTTGTCCCACTGCCCTGATAGCAATAAAACCACACACACTGCCCCTCTTCCTTGTCCCACTGCACTGATAGCAATAAAACCACACATACTGCCCTGTGCCTTGTCCCACAGCACTGATAACCATAAAACCACACACACTGCCCCTCTGCCTTGTCCCACTGCACTGATATCCATAAAACCACACATACTGCCCCTCTGCCTTTTCCCACTGCACTGATAACCATAAACCACACACACTGCCCCTCTGCCTTGTCCCACAGCACTGATAGCCATAAAACCACACACACTGCCCCTCTGCCTTGTCCCACTGCACTGATATCCATAAACCACACACACTGCCCCTCTGCCTTGTCTCACTGCACTGATAGCAATAAAACCACACACACACTGCCCCTCTGACTTGTCCCACTGCACTGATAGCCATAAACCACACATAATTCCCCTCTGCCTTGTCCTACTGCACTGATAGCAATAAAACCACACACACTGCCCCTCTGCCTTATACCACTGCACTGATAGCAATAAATCCACACACACTGCCCCTCTGCCTTGTCCCACTGCACTGATAGCAATAAAACCACACACACTGCCCCTCTGCCTTGTCCCACTGCACTGATAGCCATAAAACCACACACACTGCCCCTCTGCCTTGTCCCACTGCACTGATAGCAATAAAACCACACACACTGCCCCTCTGCCTTGTCCCACTGCACTGATAACCATAAACCACACACACTGCTCCTCTGCCTTGTCCCACTGCACTGATAGCAATAAAACCACACACACTTCCCCTCTGCCTTTTCCCACTGCACTGATATCCATAAAACCACACACACTGCCCCTCAGCCTTGTCCCACTGCACTGATAACCATAAACCACACACACTGCCCCTCTGCCTTGTCCCACTGCACTGATAGCAATAAAACCACATACACTGCCCCTCTGCCTTGTCCCACTGCACTGATAGCAATAAAACCACACACACTGCCCCTCTGCCTTGTCCTACTGCACTGATAACCATAAAACCACACACACTGCCCCTCTGCCTTTTCCCACTGCACTGATAGCCATAAAACCACACACACTGCCCCTCAGCCTTGTCCCACAGCACTGATAACCATAAACCACACACACTGCCCCTCTGCCTTGTCCCACAGCACTGATAACCATAAACCACACACACTGCCCCTCTGCCTTGTCCCACAGCACTGATAACCATAAACCACACACACTGCACCTCTGCCTTGTCCTACTGCACTGATATCCATAAAATCACACACACTACCCCTCTGCCTTGTCCCACTGCACTGATATCCATAAAACCACACACACTGCCCTTCTGCCTTGTCCCACTGCACTGATATCCATAAACCACACACACTGCCCCTCTGCCTTGTCCCACTGCACTGATAGCCATAAAACCACACACACTGCCCCTCTGCCTTGTCCTACTGCACTGATATCCATAAACCACACACACTGCCCCTCTGCCTTGTCCCACTGCACTGATAGCCATAAAACCACACACACTGCCCCTCTGCCTTGTCCTACTGCACTGATATCCATAAAACCACACACACTAGCCCTCTGCCTTGTCCTACTGCACTGATATCCATAAAACCACACACACTGCCCCTCAGCCTTGTCCCACTGCACTGATAGCAATACAACCACACACACTGCCCCTCTGCCTTGTCCCAATGCACTGATATCCATAAACCACACACACTGCCCCTCTGCCTTGTCCCACTGCACTGATATCCATAAAACCACACATACTGCCCCTCTGCCTTTTCCCACTGCACTGATATCCATAAAACCACACACACTGCCCCTCTGCCTTGTCCCAATGCACTGATATCCATAAACCACACACACTGCCCCTCAGCCTTGTCCCACTGCACTGATATCCATAAAACCACACATACTGCCCCTCTGCCTTTTCCCACTGCACTGATATCCATAAACCACACACACTGCCCCTCAGCCTTGTCCCACTGCACTGATATCCATAAAACCACACATACTGCCCCTCTGCCTTTTCCCACTGCACTGATATCCATAAAACCACACACACTGCCCCTCTGCCTTGTCCCACTGCACTGATAGCCATAAACCACACACACTGCCCCTCTGCCTTGTCCCACTGCACTGATAGCCATAAAACCACACACACTGCCCCTCTGCCTTGTCCCACTGCACTGATATCCATAAACCACACACACTGCCCCTCAGCCTTGTCCCACTGCACTGATATCCATAAAACCACACATACTGCCCCTCTGCCTTTTCCCACTGCACTGATATCCATAAAACCACACACACTGCCCCTCTGCCTTGTCCCACTGCACTGATAGCCATAAACCACACACACTGCCCCTCTGCCTTGTCCCACTGCACTGATAGCCATAAAACCACACACACTGCCCCTCTGCCTTTTCCCACTGCACTGATATCCATAAAACCACACACACTGCCCCTCTGCCTTGTCCCACTGCACTGATATCCATAAAACCACACACACTGCCCCTCTGCCTTGTCCCACTGCACTGATATCCATAAAACCACACACACTGTCCCTCTGCCTTGTCCCACTGCACTGATATCCATAAAACCACACACACTGCCCCTCTGCCTTGTCCCACTGCACTGATATCCATAAAACCACACACACTGTCCCTCTGCCTTGTCCCACTGCACTGATATCCATAAAACCACACACACTGTCCCTCTGCCTTGTCCCACTGCACTGATATCCATAAAACCACACACACTGCCCCTCTGCCTTGTCCCACTGCACTGATATCCATAAAACCACACACACTGTCCCTCTGCCTTGTCCCACTGCACTGATATCCATAAAACCACACACACTGTCCCTCTGCCTTGTCCCACTGCACTGATATCCATAAACCACACATAATGCCCCTCTGCCTTGTCCCACTGCACTGATATCCATAAAACCACACACACTGCCCCTCTGCCTTGTCCCACTGCACTGATAACCATAAACCACACATACTGCCCTACTGCCTTGTCCCACTGCACTGATATCCATAAAACCACACACACTGCCCCTCTGCCTTGTCCCACTGCACTGATATCCATAAAACCACACATGCTGCCCCTCTGCCTTGTCTCACTGCACTGATAGCCATAAAACCACACACACTGCCCCTCTGCCTTGTCCCACTGCACTGATATCCATAAAACCACACACACTGCCCCTCTGATTTGTCCCACTGCACTGATATCCATAAACCACACATGCTGCCCCTCTGCCTTGTCCCACTGCACTGATATCCATAAAACCACACACACACTGCCCCTCTGCCTTGTCCCACTGCACTGATATCCATAAAACCACACATAATGCCCCTCTGCCTTGTCCCACTCCACTGATATCCATAAAACCACACACACACTGCCCCTTTGCATTGTCCCACTGCACTGATATCCATAAAACCACACATAATGCCCCTCTGCCTTGTCCCACTGCACTGATAGCCATAAAATCACATACATACTGCCCCTCTGCCTTGTCCCACTGCACTGATAGCCATAAAACCACACACACTGCCCCTCTGCCTTGTCCCACTTCACTGATAGCAATAAACCACACACACTGCCCCTCTGCCTTGTCCCACTGCACTGATAGCCATAAAATCACATACATACTACCCCTCTGCCTTGTCCCACTGCACTGATAGCCATAAAATCACATACATACTGCCCCTCTGCCTTGTCCCACTGCACTGATAGCCATAAAACCACACACACTGTCCCTCTGCCTTGTCCCACTTCACTGATAGCCATAAAACCACACACACTGCCCCTCTGCCTTGTCCCACTTCACTGATAGCCATAAACCACACACACTGCCCCTCTGCCTTGTCCCACTGCACTGATAGCCATAAAACCACACACACTGCCCCTCTGCCTTGTCCCACTGCACTGATAGCCATAAACCACACACACTGCCCCTCTGCCTTGTCCCACTTCACTGATAGCCATAAAACCACAAACACTGCCCCTCTGCCTTGTCCCACTGCACTGATATCCATAAAACCACACACACTGCCCCTCTGCCTTGTCCCACTGCACTGATAGCCATAAAACCACACACACTGCCCCTCTGCCTTGTCCCACTGCACTGATATCCATAAACCACACACACTGCCCCTCTGCCTTGTCCCACTTCACTGATAGCCATAAAACCACAAACACTGCCCCTCTGCCTTGTCCCACTGCACTGATAGCCATAAAACCACACACACTGCCCCTCTGCCTTGTCCCACAGCACTGATATCCATAAACCACACATACTGCCCCTCTACCTTGTCCCACTGCACTGATATCCATAAAACCACACACACTTCCCCTCTGCCTTGTCCCACTGCACTGATATCCATAAAACCACACATGCTGCCCCTCTGCCTTGTCTCACTGCACTGATAGCCATAAAACCACACACACTGCCCCTCTGCCTTGTCCCACAGCACTGATATCCATAAAACCACACACACTGCCCCTCTGCCTTGTCCCACTGCACTGATATCCATAAACCACACATGCTGCCCCTCTGCCTTGTCCCACTGCACTGATATCCATAAAACCACACACACACTGCCCCTCTGCCTTGTCCCACTGCACTGATATCCATAAAACCACACATAATGCCCCTGTGCCTTTTCCCACTGCACTGATATCCATAAAACCACACACACACTGCCCCTTTGCCTTGTCCCACTGCACTGATATCCATAAAACCACACATAATGCCCCTCTGCCTTGTCCCACTGCACTGATAGCCATAAAATCACATACATACTGCCCCTCTGCCTTGTCCCACTGCACTGATAGCCATAAAACCACACACACTGCCCCTCTGCCTTGTCCCACTTCACTGATAGCAATAAACCACACACACTGCCCCTCTGCCTTGTCCCACTGCACTGATAGCCATAAAATCACATACATACTACCCCTCTGCCTTGTCCCACTGCACTGATAGCCATAAAATCACATACATACTGCCCCTCTGCCTTGTCCCACTGCACTGATAGCCATAAAACCACACACACTGCCCCTCTGCCTTGTCCCACTTCACTGATAGCCATAAAACCACACACACTGCCCCTCTGCCTTGTCCCACTTCACTGATAGCCATAAAACCACACACACTGCCCCTCTGCCTTGTCCCACTTCACTGATAGCCATAAACCACACACACTGCCCCTCTGCCTTGTTCCACTGCACTGATATCCATAAAACCACACACACTGCCCCTCTGCCTTGTCCCACTGCACTGATATCCATAAACCACACACACTGCCCCTCTGCCTTGTCCCACTGCACTGATAGCCATAAAACCACAAACACTGCCCCTCTGCCTTGTCCCACTGCACTGATAGCCATAAAACCACACACACTGCCCCTCTGCCTTGTCCCACTGCACTGATAGCCATAAACCACACACACTGCCCCTCTGCCTTGTCCCACTTCACTGATAGCCATAAAACCACAAACACTGCCCCTCTGCCTTATCCCACTGCACTGATATCCATAAAACCACACACACTGCCCCTCTGCCTTGTCCCACAGCACTGATATCCATAAAACCACACACACTGCCCCTCTGCCTTGTCCCACTGCACTGATAGCCATAAAACCACACACACTGCCCCTCTGCCTTGTCCCACTGCACTGATAGCCATAAACCACACACACTGCCCCTCTGCCTTGTCCCACTTCACTGATAGCCATAAAACCACAAACACTGCCCCTCTGCCTTGTCCCACTGCACTGATATCCATAAAACCACACACACTGCCCCTCTGCCTTGTCCCACTGCACTGATAACCATAAAACCACACACACTGCCCCTCTGCCTTGTCCCACTGCACTGATAGCCATAAAACCACACACACTGCCCCTCTGCCTTGTCCCACAGCACTGATATCCATAAACCACACATACTGCCCCTCTACCTTGTCCCACTGCACTGATATCCATAAAACCACACACACTGCCCCTCTGCCTTGTCCCACTGCACTGATAGCCATAAAACCACACAAACTGCCCCTCTGCCTTGTCCCACTGCACTGATAGCCATAAACCACACAAACTGCCCCTCTACCTTGTCCCACTGCACTGATAGCCATAAAACCACACAAACTGCCCCTCTGCCTTGTCCCACTGCACTGATAGCCATAAAACCACACACACTGCCCCTCTGCCTTGTCCCACTGCACTGATAGCCATAAAATTACATACACACTGCCCCTCTGCCTTGTCCCACTGCACTGATATCCATAAACCACACACACTGCCCCTCTACCTTGTCCCACTGCACTGATAGCCATAAAACCACACACACTGCCCCTCTGCCTTGTCCCACAGCACTGATATCGATAAACCACACACACTGCCCCTCTGCCTTGTCCTACTGCACTGATATCCATAAAACCACACATACTGCCCCTCTGCCTTGTCCCACTGCACTGATAACCATAAACCACACACACTGCCCCTCAGCCTTTTCCCACTGCGCTGATATCCATAAAACCACACACACTGCCCCTCTGCCTTTTCCCACTGCACTGATAGCCATAAACCACACAAACTGCCCCTCTGCCTTGTCCCAATGCCCTGATAGCAATACAACCACACACACTGCCCCTCTGCCTTGTTCAACTTCACTGATAGCCATAAACCACACACACTGCCCCTCTGCCTTGTCCCACAGCACTGATATCCATAAACCACACACACTGCCCCTCTGCCTTGTCCCACAGCACTGATAACCATAAACCACACACACTGCCCCTCTGCCTTTTCCCACTTCACTGATATCCATAAACCACACACACTGCCCCTCTGCCTTGTCCCACAGCACTGATAGCCATAAAACCACACACACTGCACCTCTACCTTGTCCCACTGCACTGATATCCATAAAACCACACACACTGCCCCTCTGCCTTGTCCCACTGCACTGATATCCATAAAACCACACACACTGTCCCTCTGCCTTGTCCCACTGCACTGATATCCATAAAACCACACACACTGCCCCTCTGCCTTGTCCCACTGCACTGATATCCATAAAACCACACACACTGCCCCTCTGCCTTGTCCCACTGCACTGATATCCATAAAACCACACACACTGTCCCTCTGCCTTGTCCCACTGCACTGATATCCATAAAACCACACACACTGCCCCTCTGCCTTGTCCCACTGCACTGATATCCATAAAACCACACACACTGTCCCTCTGCCTTGTCCCACTGCACTGATATCCATAAAACCACAAACACTGTCCCTCTGCCTTGTCCCACTGCACTGATATCCATAAAACCACACACACTGCACCTCTACCTTGTCCCACTGCACTGATATCCATAAAACCACACACACTGCCCCTCTGCCTTGTCCCACTGCACTGATATCCATAAAACCACACACACTGTCCCTCTGCCTTGTCCCACTGCACTGATATCCATAAAACCACACACACTGCCCCTCTGCCTTGTCCCACTGCACTGATATCCATAAAACCACACACACTGCCCCTCTGCCTTGTCCCACTGCACTGATATCCATAAAACCACACACACTGCCCCTCTACCTTGTCCCACTGCACTGATATCCATAAAACCACACACACTGCCCCTCTGCCTTGTCCCACTGCACTGATATCCATAAAACCACACACACTGTCCCTCTGCCTTGTCCCACTGCACTGATATCCATAAAACCACAAACACTGTCCCTCTGCCTTGTCCCACTGCACTGATATCCATAAAACCACACACACTGTCCCTCTGCCTTGTCCCACTGCACTGATATCCATAAAACCACACACACTGCCCCTCTGCCTTGTCCCACTGCACTGATATCCATAAAACCACACACACTGTCCCTCTGCCTTGTCCCACTGCACTGATATCCATAAAACCACACACACTGTCCCTCTGCCTTGTCCCACTGCACTGATATCCATAAAACCACACACACTGCCCCTCTGCCTTGTCCCACTGCACTGATAACCATAAACCACACATACTGCCCTACTGCCTTGTCCCACTGCACTGATATCCATAAAACCACACACACTGCCCCTCTGCCTTGTCCCACTGCACTGATATCCATAAAACCACACATGCTGCCCCTCTGCCTTGTCTCACTGCATTGATAGCCATAAAACCACACACACTGCCCCTCTGCCTTGTCCCACTGCACTGATATCCATAAAACCACACACACTGCCCCTCTGCCTTGTCCCACTGCACTGATAGCCATAAACCACACACACTGCCCCTCTGCCTTGTCCCACTTCACTGATAGCCATAAAACCACACAAACTGCCCCTCTGCCTTGTCCCACTGCACTGATAGCCATAAAACCACAAACACTGCCCCTCTGCTTTGTCCCACTGCACTGATAACCATAAAACCACACACACTGCCCCTCTGCCTTGTCCCACTGCACTGATAGCCATAAAACCACACACACTGCCCCTCTGCCTTGTCCCACAGCACTGATATCCATAAACCACACACACTGCCCCTCTGCCTTGTCCCACTGCACTGGTATCCATAAAACCACACACACTGCCCCTCTACCTTGTCCCACTGCACTGATATCCATAAAACCACACACACTGCCCCTCTGCCTTGTCCCACTGCACTGATAGCCATAAAACCACACAAACTGCCCCTCTGCCTTGTCCCACTGCACTGATAGCCATAAACCACACAAACTGCCCCTCTACCTTGTCCCACTGCACTGATAGCCATAAAACCACACAAACTGCCCCTCTGCCTTGTCCCACTGCACTGATAGCCATAAAATTACATACACACTGCCCCTCTGCCTTGTCCCACAGCACTGATAACCATAAACCACACACACTGCCCCTCAGCCTTTTCCCACTGCGCTGATATCCATAAAACCACACACACTGCCCCTCTGCCTTTTCCCACTGCACTGATAGCCATAAACCACACAAACTGCCCCTCTGCCTTGTCCCAATGCCCTGATAGCAATACAACCACACACACTGCCCCTCTGCCTTGTTCAACGTCACTGATAGCCATAAACCACACACACTGCCCCTCTGCCTTGTCCCACAGCACTGATATCCATAAACCACACACACTGCCCCTCTGCCTTGTTCAACGTCACTGATAGCCATAAACCACACACACTGCCCCTCTGCCTTGTCCCACAGCACTGATATCCATAAACCACACACACTGCCCCTCTGCCTTGTCCCACAGCACTGATAACCATAAACCACACACACTGCCCCTCTGCCCTTTCCCACTTCACTGATATCCATAAACCACACACACTGCCCCTCTGCCTTGTCCCACAGCACTGATAGCCATAAAACCACACACACTGCACCTCTACCTTGTCCCACTGCACTGATATCCATAAAACCACACACACTGCCCCTCTGCCTTGTCCCACTGCACTGATATCCATAAAACCACACACACTGTCCCTCTGCCTTGTCCCACTGCACTGATATCCATAAAACCACACACACTGCCCCTCTGCCTTGTCCCACTGCACTGATATCCATAAAACCACACACACTGTCCCTCTGCCTTGTCCCACTGCACTGATATCCATAAAACCACACACACTGTCCCTCTGCCTTGTCCCACTGCACTGATATTCATAAAACCACACACACTGCCCCTCTGCCTTGTCCCACTGCACTGATATCCATAAAACCACACACACTGTCCCTCTGCCTTGTCCCACTGCACTGATATCCATAAAACCACACACACTGTCCCTCTGCCTTGTCCCACTGCACTGATATCCATAAAACCACACACACTGTCCCTCTGCCTTGTCCCACTGCACTGATATCCATAAAACCACACACACTGTCCCTCTGCCTTGTCCCACTGCACTGATATCCATAAAACCACACACACTGCCCCTCTGCCTTGTCCCACTGCACTGATAACCATAAACCACACATACTGCCCTACTGCCTTGTCCCACTGCACTGATATCCATAAAACCACACACACTGCCCCTCTGCCTTGTCCCACTGCACTGATATCCATAAAACCACACATGCTGCCCCTCTGCCTTGTCTCACTGCACTGATAGCCATAAAACCACACACACTGCCCCTCTGCCTTGTCCCACTGCACTGATATCCATAAACCACACATGCTGCCCCTCTGCCTTGTCCCACTGCACTGATATCCATAAAACCACACACACACTGCCCCTCTGCCTTGTCCCACTGCACTGATATCCATAAAACCACACATAATGCCCCTCTGCCTTGTCCCACTGCACTGATATCCATAAAACCACACACACACTGCCCCTCTGCCTTGTCCCACTGCACTGATATCCATAAAACCACACATAATGCCCCTCTGCCTTCTCCCACTGCACTGATAGCCATAAAATCACATACATACTGCCCCTCTGCCTTGTCCCACTGCACTGATAGCCATAAAACCACACACACTGCCCCTCTGCCTTGTCCCACTTCACTGATAGCAATAAACCACACACACTGCCCCTCTGCCTTGTCCCACTGCACTGATAGCCATAAAACCACACACACTGCCCCTCTACCTTGTCCCACTGCACTGATATCCATAAAACCACACACACTGCCCCTCTGCCTTGTCCCACTGCACTGATATCCATAAAACCACACACACTGTCCCTCTGCCTTGTCCCACTGCACTGATATCCATAAAACCACAAACACTGTCCCTCTGCCTTGTCCCACTGCACTGATATCCATAAAACCACACACACTGTCCCTCTGCCTTGTCCCACTGCACTGATATCCATAAAACCACACACACTGCCCCTCTGCCTTGTCCCACTGCACTGATATCCATAAAACCACACACACTGTCCCTCTGCCTTGTCCCACTGCACTGATATCCATAAAACCACACACACTGTCCCTCTGCCTTGTCCCACTGCACTGATATCCATAAAACCACACACACTGCCCCTCTGCCTTGTCCCACTGCACTGATAACCATAAACCACACATACTGCCCTACTGCCTTGTCCCACTGCACTGATATCCATAAAACCACACACACTGCCCCTCTGCCTTGTCCCACTGCACTGATATCCATAAAACCACACATGCTGCCCCTCTGCCTTGTCTCACTGCATTGATAGCCATAAAACCACACACACTGCCCCTCTGCCTTGTCCCACTGCACTGATATCCATAAAACCACACACACTGCCCCTCTGCCTTGTCCCACTGCACTGATAGCCATAAACCACACACACTGCCCCTCTGCCTTGTCCCACTTCACTGATAGCCATAAAACCACACAAACTGCCCCTCTGCCTTGTCCCACTGCACTGATAGCCATAAAACCACAAACACTGCCCCTCTGCTTTGTCCCACTGCACTGATAACCATAAAACCACACACACTGCCCCTCTGCCTTGTCCCACTGCACTGATAGCCATAAAACCACACACACTGCCCCTCTGCCTTGTCCCACAGCACTGATATCCATAAACCACACACACTGCCCCTCTGCCTTGTCCCACTGCACTGGTATCCATAAAACCACACACACTGCCCCTCTACCTTGTCCCACTGCACTGATATCCATAAAACCACACACACTGCCCCTCTGCCTTGTCCCACTGCACTGATAGCCATAAAACCACACAAACTGCCCCTCTGCCTTGTCCCACTGCACTGATAGCCATAAACCACACAAACTGCCCCTCTACCTTGTCCCACTGCACTGATAGCCATAAAACCACACAAACTGCCCCTCTGCCTTGTCCCACTGCACTGATAGCCATAAAATTACATACACACTGCCCCTCTGCCTTGTCCCACAGCACTGATAACCATAAACCACACACACTGCCCCTCAGCCTTTTCCCACTGCGCTGATATCCATAAAACCACACACACTGCCCCTCTGCCTTTTCCCACTGCACTGATAGCCATAAACCACACAAACTGCCCCTCTGCCTTGTCCCAATGCCCTGATAGCAATACAACCACACACACTGCCCCTCTGCCTTGTTCAACGTCACTGATAGCCATAAACCACACACACTGCCCCTCTGCCTTGTCCCACAGCACTGATATCCATAAACCACACACACTGCCCCTCTGCCTTGTTCAACGTCACTGATAGCCATAAACCACACACACTGCCCCTCTGCCTTGTCCCACAGCACTGATATCCATAAACCACACACACTGCCCCTCTGCCTTGTCCCACAGCACTGATAACCATAAACCACACACACTGCCCCTCTGCCCTTTCCCACTTCACTGATATCCATAAACCACACACACTGCCCCTCTGCCTTGTCCCACAGCACTGATAGCCATAAAACCACACACACTGCACCTCTACCTTGTCCCACTGCACTGATATCCATAAAACCACACACACTGCCCCTCTGCCTTGTCCCACTGCACTGATATCCATAAAACCACACACACTGTCCCTCTGCCTTGTCCCACTGCACTGATATCCATAAAACCACACACACTGCCCCTCTGCCTTGTCCCACTGCACTGATATCCATAAAACCACACACACTGTCCCTCTGCCTTGTCCCACTGCACTGATATCCATAAAACCACACACACTGTCCCTCTGCCTTGTCCCACTGCACTGATATTCATAAAACCACACACACTGCCCCTCTGCCTTGTCCCACTGCACTGATATCCATAAAACCACACACACTGTCCCTCTGCCTTGTCCCACTGCACTGATATCCATAAAACCACACACACTGTCCCTCTGCCTTGTCCCACTGCACTGATATCCATAAAACCACACACACTGTCCCTCTGCCTTGTCCCACTGCACTGATATCCATAAAACCACACACACTGTCCCTCTGCCTTGTCCCACTGCACTGATATCCATAAAACCACACACACTGCCCCTCTGCCTTGTCCCACTGCACTGATAACCATAAACCACACATACTGCCCTACTGCCTTGTCCCACTGCACTGATATCCATAAAACCACACACACTGCCCCTCTGCCTTGTCCCACTGCACTGATATCCATAAAACCACACATGCTGCCCCTCTGCCTTGTCTCACTGCACTGATAGCCATAAAACCACACACACTGCCCCTCTGCCTTGTCCCACTGCACTGATATCCATAAACCACACATGCTGCCCCTCTGCCTTGTCCCACTGCACTGATATCCATAAAACCACACACACACTGCCCCTCTGCCTTGTCCCACTGCACTGATATCCATAAAACCACACATAATGCCCCTCTGCCTTGTCCCACTGCACTGATATCCATAAAACCACACACACACTGCCCCTCTGCCTTGTCCCACTGCACTGATATCCATAAAACCACACATAATGCCCCTCTGCCTTGTCCCACTGCACTGATAGCCATAAAATCACATACATACTGCCCCTCTGCCTTGTCCCACTGCACTGATAGCCATAAAACCACACACACTGCCCCTCTGCCTTGTCCCACTTCACTGATAGCAATAAACCACACACACTGCCCCTCTGCCTTGTCCCACTGCACTGATAGCCATAAAATCACATACATACTACCCCTCTGCCTTGTCCCACTGCACTGATAGCCATAAAATCACATACATACTGCCCCTCTGCCTTGTCCCACTGCACTGATAGCCATAAAACCACACACACTGCCCCTCTGCCTTGTCCCACTTCACTGATAGCCATAAAACCACACACACTGCCCCTCTGCCTTGTCCCACTTCACTGATAGCCATAAAACCACACACACTGCCCCTCTGCCTTGTCCCACTTCACTGATAGCCATAAACCACACACACTGCCCCTCTGCCTTGTCCCACTGCACTGATAGCCATAAAACCACACACACTGCCCCTCTGCCTTGTCCCACTGCACTGATAGCCATAAACCACACACACTGCCCCTCTGCCTTGTCCCACTGCACTGATAGCCATAAACCACACACACTGCCCCTCTGCCTTGTCCCACTTCACTGATAGCCATAAAACCACAAACACTGCCCCTCTGCCTTGTCCCACTGCACTGATATCCATAAAACCACACACACTGCCCCTCTGCCTTGTCCCACTGCACTGATATCCATAAAACCACACACACTGTCCCTCTGCCTTGTCCCACTGCACTGATATCCATAAAACCACACACACACTGCCCCTCTGCCTTGTCCCACAGCACTGATAACCATAAAACCACACACACTGCCCCTCTGCCTTGTCCCACAGCACTGATAACCATAAAACCACACACACTGTCCCTCTGCCTTGTCCCACAGCACTGATATCCATAAAACCACACACACTACCCCTCTGCCTTGTCCCACTGCACTGATATCCATAAAACCACACACACTGCCCCTCTGCCTTGTCCCACTGCACTGATATCCATAAAACCACACACACTGCCCCTCTGCCTTGTCCCACTGCACTGATAGCCATAAAACCACACACACTGCCCCTCTGCCTTGTCCCACTGCACTGATAGCCATAAACCACACACACTGCCCCTCTGCCTTGTCCCACTTCACTGATAGCCATAAAACCACAAACACTGCCCCTCTGCCTTGTCCCACTGCACTGATAACCATAAAACCACACACACTGCCCCTCTGCCTTGTCCCACTGCACTGATAGCCATAAAACCACACACACTGCCCCTCTGCCTTGTCCCACAGCACTGATAGCCATAAAATCACATACATACTACCCCTCTGCCTTGTCCCACTGCACTGATATCCATAAAACCACACACACTACCCCTCTGCCTTGTCCCACTGCACTGATATCCATAAACCACACATACTGCCCCTCTGCCTTGTCCCACTGCACTGATATCCATAAAACCACACACACTGCCCCTCTGCCTTGTCCCACTGCACTGATAGCCATAAACCACACTCACTGCCCCTCTGCCATGTCCCACTGCACTGATAGCCATAAACCACACACACTGCCCCTCTGCCTTGTCCCACTGCACTGATAGCCATAAACCACACACACTGCCCCTCTGCCTTGTCCCACTTCACTGATAGCCATAAAACCACAAACACTGCCCCTCTGCCTTGTCCCACTGCACTGATATCCATAAAACCACACACACTGCCCCTCTGCCTTGTCCCACTGCACTGATAGCCATAAAACCACACAAACTGCCCCTCTGCCTTGTCCCACTGCACTGATAGCCATAAACCACACAAACTGCCCCTCTACCTTGTCCCACTGCACTGATAGCCATAAAACCACACAAACTGCCCCTCTGCCTTGTCCCACTGCACTGATAGCCATAAAATTACATACACACTGCCCCTCTGCCTTGTCCTACTGCACTGATAGCCATAAAACCACACACACTGCCCCTCTGCCTTGTCCCACTGCACTGATAGCCATAAAACCACACAAACTGCCCCTCTGCCTTGTCCCACTGCACTGATAGCCATAAACCACACAAACTGCCCCTCTACCTTGTCCCACTGCACTGATAGCCATAAAACCACACACACTGCCCCTCTGCCTTGTCCCACTGCACTGATAGCCATAAAACCACACAAACTGCCCCTCTGCCTTGTCCCACTGCACTGATAGCCATAAACCACACAAACTGCCCCTCTACCTTGTCCCACTGCACTGATAGCCATAAAACCACACATACTGCCCCTCTGCCTTGTCCCACAGCACTGATAACCATAAACCACACACACTGCCCCTCAGCCTTTTCCCACTGCGCTGATATCCATAAAACCACACACACTGCCCCTCTGCCTTTTCCCACTGCACTGATAGCCATAAACCACACAAACTGCCCCTCTGCCTTGTCCCAATGCCCTGATAGCAATACAACCACACACACTGCCCCTCTGCCTTGTTCAACTTCACTGATATCCATAAACCACACACACTGCCCCTCTGCCTTTTCCCACTTCACTGATATCCATAAACCACACACACTGCCCCTCTGCCTTGTCCCACAGCACTGATAGCCATAAAACCACACACACTGCACCTCTACCTTGTCCCACTGCACTGATATCCATAAAACCACACACACTGCACCTCTACCTTGTCCCACTGCACTGATAGCCATAAAACTACACACACTGACCCTCTGCTTTGTACCACAGCACTGATATCCATAAACCACACACTCTGCCCCTCTGCCTTTTCCCACAGCACTGATAGCCATAAAACCACACACACTGCCCCTCTGCCTTGTCCCACTGCACTGATAGCCATAAAACCACACACACTGCCCCTCTGCCTTGTCCCACAGCACTGATAGCCATAAAACCACACACACTGCACCTCTACCTTGTCCCACTGCACTGATAGCCATAAAACTACACACACTGACCCTCTGCTTTGTACCACAGCACTGATATCCATAAACCACACACTCTGCCCCTCTGCCTTTTCCCACAGCACTGATAGCCATAAAACCACACACACTGCCCCTCTGCCTTGTCCCACTGCACTGATAGCCATAAAACCACACACACTGCCCCTCTGCCTTGTCCCACAGCACTGATATCCATAAAACCACACACACTGCCCCTCTGCCTTTTCCCACTTCACTGATATCCATAAACCACACACACTGCCCCTCTGCCTTGTCCCACAGCACTGATAGCCATAAAACCACACACACTGCCCCTCTGCCTTGTCCCACAGCACTGATATCCATAAAACCACACACACTGCCCCTCTGCCTTTTCCCACTTCACTGATATCCATAAACCACACACACTGCCCCTCTGCCTTGTCCCACAGCACTGATAGCCATAAAACCACACACACTGCACCTCTACCTTGTCCCACTGCACTGATATCCATAAAACCCCACACATACTGCCCCTCTGCCTTGTCCTACTGTACTGATAGCCATAAAACCACACATACTGCCCCTCTGCCTTGTCCCACTGCACTGATATCCATAAACCACACACACTGCCCCTCTGCCTTGTCCCACTGCACTGATATCCATAAACCACACACACTGCCCCTCTGCCTTGTCCTACTGCACTGATATCCATAAACCACACACACTGCCCCTCTGCCTTGTCCCACTGCACTGATATCCATAAAACCACACACACTGTCCCTCTGCCTTGTCCCACTGCACTGATATCCATAAACCACACACACTGCCCCTCTGCCTTGTCCCACTGCACTGATAGCCATAAAACCACACATACTGCCCCTCTGCCTTGTCCCACTGCACTGATATCCATAAAACCACACACACTGCCCCTCTGCCTTGTCCCACTGCACTGATATCCATAAAACCACACATACTGCCCCTCTGCCTTGTCCCACTGCACTGATAGCCATAAACCACACACACTGCCCCTCTGCCTTGTCCCACTGCACTGATATCCATAAAACCACACACACTGCCCCTCTGCCTTGTCCCACTGCACTGATAGCCATAAAACCACACACCGCCCCTCTGCTTTGTCCCACTTCACTGATAGCCATAAAACCACACATACTGCCCCTCTGCTTTGTCCCACTTCACTGATAGCCATAAAACCACACACACTGCACCTCTACCTTGTCCCACTGCACTGATAGCCATAAACCACACACACTGCACCTCTACCTTGTCCTACTTTCAGCCATGAAGGCTTTCATACTGTCTTCTACATCACCAGCTTCACCTCCCTCTGAGTTATTACTACCACCACCAGTCTCTTTCCGCTCTCTGCTTGTTGTTGATAACTATGACAGAGGGGCATCTGCTGTCACACTTGTTATCACAGAGGCACTGTGCTGCTGATTCTGTACATGTGCACAGCCAAAGTACCCAGTAATCCCCCTTACTACATTACCCAGTATCCCTGGAGAGGATGTTGGGGATCTGAGGGTGACAACTACTGGAGAAATTGGTCTCCCTCTTCACTACTACTGCCACCTCAAATTCAGCAGCATCACCCTTCCAGCTTCTCATGATCATTCTGCTGTCCTGGAAACACTTTATTTATTTTATTTTATTTTTTCTCTAACTTTTATCCACATTCTCCTCTGCATATTCAACTAAATGCTGAATAGCAGGATATTTTTTCTGTGAAAGTATTTTACCAGCAATTATATACTGTGATTGTTCCTTGTTTTCAAGTATGTCCTGGACTCATATCATCTACCTCAGAAGGGTGAGAGGCTGAGGTCACCTTGCTGGGCCTAGAAGCTGCGACTGTGATGTCTGAATATATCCTACAGCTGGTGCAATTACCAACCGAGCCATCTAGCGGGCCAGTTCTAAGTGATTATGTTATGGGGTTAGGAATTCTTGCAGCCATGGGAAAAAAGGACTATTCTCATAAGAAAATCTGTAGTGTTAGCAAAAAAACGCTGCAATTCAATGGGTTTCACTATGGGATTTCATGAGGAAAAACAGGAAATTGTACATTTTCATGGAAATTCCTGCAGGAACAAAACAAGACTTTCCCCATCCTAGATATTTAAATTAGTAGATTGGGAATCATGTAATCTCAGTAAACGTTAGTTCTCTGATTTGGTCAGATAATGATGCATAATCAGTTACTCACATATCCAGAAAATAATAATAATAATAATCTTTATTTATATAGCGCCAACTTATTCCGCAGCGCTGTACAATTGGGGAATAGACATACAGGGATATTAAATAGTACAAATCATATGTGGAGAACAGAAGGATCAGAGGGCCCTGCTCGTGAGAGCTTACAGTCTAGAGGAAGGTAGGTTGGACACAGAAGGTGTAAGTGCTATTGGGTGTAAGTGCCTCCTGCCACATGAACTGCCAGTCAGTGGGTGGGAGAGAGAAGTGCTAGTGAGTGTAGTATTCCAGGGAATGGTTGGTTCTTGGTGATAATATTTATGGAGGTAGTTGATAGGCTTCCCTGAAGAGGTGAGTTTTCAGGGAGCATCTGAAGATCTGAAGGCTGGGGGAGAGTCTGATGGGGCAGGGGAGGGAATTCCAGAGCTTGGGTGCAGCACGGGAGAAGTCCTGTAGACGGGAGTGGGAGGTTGTAATGAGAGATGTGGAGAGGAGAAGGTCCTGTGCAGAACGAAGATGGCGAGTGGGAGTGTATTTGGAAATGAGAGATGAGATATAGGGGGGTGAGGTGTTAGTAAGGGCTAAGAGTCAAGTGTCCTCCACACAACAACTCTGTATAGAAACAATAAAAATAACAAACTCAGCACAAAAGTGCCTATAAGAGCGGTCTCTCTCGGCAAGTAAACCTTTCAGACCTTCAAAGCACCACCACCCCCTCAGGATGGGTACGTCCTGGAGACTGAGGCTTAACCGGACTCTCGGTATAATAGCAAGTAGTATAAAAATATCTCTGTCCTCAATCCTCCTTCTCCCATAGTATTTGCTCAATAACAGGAAAGGTAGCCTGGACTCTTTGACGGATATGTTTAATTTAAAAAAGTTTAAAATATATTCCACAACCTGTATACTAAAAAACGATTTAAACACCTTAAGCCTTTCGTTACATAGTAAGTTCTTCAGAGGTGAATAGTTACCTTATGACCAATCACCCTCTTTTATATGTATCCGACCACTTACCTGCCCACCCGGTACTACTGTCCCCACCTGAGACCAGACCCGTCTTGAATAATGTTGTCTTCCAGAACGCCATGTCTTGTTTGCATTCCACACGCTGGAAGTCCAGATTTTCCTCCGAACGCGTTACATGGAGCGGTTTGATATGGAAAGTATTGAGCTATAGAATAAATTCCTGGAGGGGGATTATCACGGTGCCCATGATTATTGCCTTCCTGGTATGGGTGCCTGTCCTGTTCCCTGTGGTGAGCGGGCAGTGGCTGTTGGCCTCTCTGTTGCTGGTGCATGTCATTAACATCGAGCTCACTGTTTTGTAGCCTTTGGCACTAATTGGCAGATTGTGTACCGCCTTCTCCTTTGGCTTTATATACAGCCTAAATACTGGGCTTAGTGCCCTTTCATGATGTACCTGTGCGTTACTACTGTGTGTGCTCTCGTTTGACCCCTGCTTGGCTTCCGTTGATTCTCCGATTCGATCCCTGGCTTTGTCTGACTACCCTCTCCGTGTATGACCTAGGCCTTGTCTGACTATCCGTTCTGGTTTGACTCTGATTCTGGATGACTGCCCGCTCTGAGAGTTCTGTGGCTCTGGCTGACTACCTGATCCAGTTTTGACCCGTGGCTCTGTCTGACTACATGCTCCGTGCTTGACCCTGGTACTGTCTGACTCTCCACTCTGTCTCAACCAGCTTTTGCTGGCTTTCACTCTGTACAGCCTACGAGCAAACTTTACCTCCCTGGTATTGTTGTGGCTGCCCTCTGCTTGGTAGCTCAGGGTTAGTCTCACCTCAGGTATTGCTTCTAGCAGTCTCACTCTGTGCATCCTTGATTAGCTATTCCTCCGAGGCTATCACCTGTCTGTGACCCCGGTAGCGGTCCTGTTGCCTGATCCCTCCAGGTATTGCTATAACAGTCTCACTCCATGCATCCTTGACTATCTATACCTCCAAGGCTATTACCTGTCTGTATCCCTGGTTAAATTAACATGTACCTGTGTTGTGTGATTCTTTATCCTAAGTGTATCATGATATAAAAAAGATCTATTACAGGGGCCTTCGAGAGAGCTAGAAAACTAGATAGAAAAACTGTATTGAAACCTGAAAAAAGAAAGCAAAATTGATATAACAAGAGATAATTTTGAAAATAAAAATGAGGAACCCTAGGAATTTATCATTGTGACTCAATATAGTTCACAGGCTAATAATATTGGAGAATTTTAGAACAGGACCCATTGTTACAACCTATTCTGGGAAAAACCCCTAGATTTGTCTTTAGGAAAGCCAAAAATATATGGGCCCACATCGCCAAACGTAGACTTAAACCCCTTGAAGGAGAGAAAGATAGAGATTATGTTTTGATCCTTTTTTTAAGAATATTGGAGTCGATACCCCCAATGTGGGAAATTTCCTATGTGATTCAGTTCAATGTCAGCCTTGCCCACTTTTGAGAAATAAGTGTAAAGAGTTTTGTAGTTTTTCCACAGGAGTCAAATACCAAGTAAAAGGTTTTATTAATTGTAATTCCAAATTTGTAACTTATTTGATTACGTGTGGTTGCGGGTTCCAATATATAGGTCGCACTACAAGACACTTGAGAGATAAAATAGGGGAGCTCCGTCGTAATATTGTTAAAAAGGACAAATCACATAGTTTCTCAAGACACATTGTGACGTGTCCTCAATGGGGCATAGCGCATTTTCCGATTATGGTGATATAATCTGTACCCTCCAAATTGAATAATAGGTATTGGGTATTGTGTCGCAAGGAGGCAGAATGGATCCACAGGATGAACACCTTAACCCCTTTAGGTCTTAATGAAAACATAGACATGACCCAGATAGTGTGACAACTCTGTATTTTAGAATAGGGAGATATGAGTTATTAGTAGTAGATATAGGGTTAATCAGTTGATGTTTTTTTATTTTTGTACATGTATGTTATCTAATCGCCCCACTTGGTGTGTTTTTTTGTCTTGCTTGTATTATTGTGCCCCCCCCCCTTTTTTTGCTGAATTTAGTTTCAATAAGGGGCACCAGATCCCGTAGAAGAACTAGCTGGGTGGGGAGATTTCAGAATCTGCCACTAAAGATAATGTAGAACTTTATGGAGAAGTATACTTCATATATGGAGCAATTATGTACACTTTCGGTGTGCACTTTTTTGGGCTAATTTAAAGAAAAGCAATTCTGAAGACCTGATGATTCATATATACATTTGATAAGAAGAAGTTACTTTGAGATTGCCATGGCAACGCGTTCTAACATGACTGGATGTTCGGAGGAGAATCTGTGTGGAGAGCAAACAAGCCATGGTGTTTCGGAAGACAAAATTGTTCAAGACGGGTCTGGTCTCAGGTGGGGACAGTGGAGAGACGGAAGTACAGGGTGGGCAGGTAAGTGACCAGATACATATAAAAGGGCATGATTGGTCTTAAGGTAAGTATTCACCTCTGAAGAAGTTATTATCTAACGAAAGGCGTAAGGTGTTTAAATCTGTTTTTAGTACACTGGTTGTACAATATATTTTAAACTTTTTTAAATTAAACATATACGTTAAAGAGTCCAGGCTACCTTTTCTGTTATTGAGCAAAATCTGTGGGAGAAGGAGGACTGAGGACTGATATATATTTATACTACATGCTATTGTACCAAGAGGACAGTTAAGCCTCGGTCTCCAGTAAGCACCCATCCTGAGGTGGTGGTAATGCTTTAAAAGGTCTGAAGGGTTTACTTGTCGAGAGATCTCTCTTAGAGGCACTTTTGCGTTGGGTTTGTTTTTCTTCTTGTTTCTACATAGAAGTTGTTCTGTGGAGGTCACGTGACCAGGTGATGGTGCCCATCACCTGGGCACCATCGAAAAAGAACGAAGCCCAGACCATTGGAAATGAAAGCGACTGGAGAACTGAGACTTACGTTTTTGCCAGTACACGGTGATCTATTCACTTTATACATTGTTTTAGCGCATCGGGAACTGTGCAAGGAGTTTCCCGAGTATACAGGTGGACACTTGCATTTTGTATTGTCTATCCAGAAAATCACTCCACCTTGCTCTACCTTCTTACCTGCTAAAACCTAAAGTCATCTTCCACTAGAGAAGTTCAGTAAGTTTATATGGAGGAATAATCATAAAAAGACTATGAAGATGGAAGTTCCCACTGAGGGGAAGATGTGGAAATGTGATAAGTCCTCTTTACAAAAATAAAGAAAACTGTAAATAGGAAAAAATAAAAACATGTTGTAAAGTTGACTTTCAGCTCTAGTTAATAGGCAAACCTGGTCTGCAGTTCATTCCACTGGACATGGAGAACCATAGCCCTGGGTGAGCTGTGACATTGCTGAAAGGTGAGATGACGCCTGAAGAAGGGACCTCAGTGTACAGAAAGCTTTCAGTGTCTTTTAGGTAAAAATTGCCACAACATTAGACATGAATAAAGTAGGAAACTTACGGAATAAAATAGACACCTACATAGGCCAACTGAATATGTTTAGAGTGCAAGCAAGTGAAGAAGAGACTTAAGTGTTCTGGAAAGCTTGCACCATTAAGCTACACAGTTTGCACTACTGGTCTTCTTCTTTCTCTCATTTAGCATAATAGGCATCCAAGGGTATTGCAGTCTGGGTTCTTAATTATAAACGTTCTAGTGTAAAAGCCTGTGTACACAAGCCAAGATCCGGAACCCTTTGAGTGCCAGAGGGGTACCCTTCTGGCACTCAAAGGGTTAAGTGACTGCTACCTCACTGTTCCACGTGATGCAGTCTTGCGTTGCTTCACTCACATGCCTTACTCATGCGATGCAATCATGCGCAGTAGAGACTGCCAAACACGCGTAGTCTCCACTGTGCATGACAGCTTCTGACAAACATCCTAGCGAATTATTATATAGGATTAGCGTATGTCAATGTTTCAGTCTGTCTATTGTCCTGATGACAGTGTATGGTGAAGCACCAAAATGTTACCCTATAAAAGTGTATAACTGCACACCAAGACTATATGGTATGTGAGTGTATGTATATGTACTGTATGTAGACATCTGACAGTAGTAGGAACATTGCATTAATCTGGTATCCACCATCTCGCACGCTTTTATCTCAGTTAGCCATCATTAACCTTTTATGTTTGAGAGAGGTACACAATGCGTTGCTGTAAAATGTGTTGAACAGTTAAATGTATTGACTTCAAAAGACGTTTGCAATTTTATACTTACAAACGTGTTTTATTCCTTCATCTCCCATTGTACTGAGAAGATCTGTATTAATAATAAATAATAATAAATGTGAATAAAGCTAATCATAAATTGGGCCTTGTTCATTAAGATAAAGTAGTGCAATATGGAGGAATCCAGCTGCACCATGAGGTGGGGGTGGAGAAGGAAGATTAGGGAAATTCAGATTGATTTTAATGGGGATTTTACCCCCTTGAATGCAAGGAGGTCTCCAGTAGACCCATTTAAGTTATTGGGATTTTTTATTTGTTCCCTATGGTGCTTTTGGTTTGCTCAATTTAAGGACAATTGGCTCTAAGACCACATTTGCCGTTGTCTTGCAGTGTCACCCTTCAGTCTTACCGTCACCACCTGGCCTTCATTCATGCTGTTCGCGAAATAAATTCGAACCCGGATCTCCTGCCCAACATCACCCTTGGATTCCACATCTATGATTCTTTTTCTGATGACAACGAAGCTCAGAAAAATATTTTGAGAATATTATCTGGATCTCAAGATCTAGTGCCTAATTATTACTGTTCGGAGGACTCCATCCTAGCGGCATTCATCGGAGATCAGTATTCTACAACATCCTTGGCAATGGCCAGGCTGATCGGGATTTATGATTATATCCAGGTAAGTGAGAACATAATGGTATTTCATATGCTACAGCACCATGAGTCCTGGTGGGACTTCACACTGTGTGAGGTCCCCCTGCCTATACTCCTATTATCTGGAGGTAAAATGAAAATTGAAGGCAAGTAAAAGGATAGTATCCCATAATATATAAAATATACATGTTGTAGCATTTATCTTCCTGAGTAAAACATGGGTACACCCACTGCTGAGAGGTGTTCTATTCAAATGTTATTGAAACTAAAGCTTACATTTTTAGGTGCAGTATCTGAATGACCTGAAATGTTACATATACTGCACCTAAACAATGAGCTGTAATACATTTTGAATAAAACACCTGTAGGCAGTGGGAGTACCTTGTTTTACTCAGGAGGATAAGCTCTAATATACGCACACACCACAGGTATACAGGACGCACTCTCTGAAAAATGGAGATTGAATGCCAGGGTGCCAGTAAACTAGAATGTACAGGAAAAGACTACTGCATTCTCTGGACTTTACAAAGGGCAATACAGGAAAATGGTCTGTGTTAATAGATTTTACTGGTCGACCATATATATTTTGAATACTGAGTGTTACTCTCCCATTAAAACAAATCTTCTTAGCCTAGCCACTTCAGGGAACTCCAGAAAAAGAATGTAGACGCTTTTTGGAATTGACTATCTAGCTAGAGCATGCCTGCCTGACCTGGAATCACTGTGTGAAAAGGGCCACTTGTCGGTCTTCCAGAATCAGTTCTACTGTTGGTGATCAGCAGAAATCCAACTATCCTTCCACCATCTGATGTCAGCAACTGTTGAAGAAGCCACATAGTTGGCAGACCAGGTATCTAGAGACTCCCACCCAAGGTCATTGGGCCCCCAAGTGACCTCCAACCCTCTGGATAGAAGGAGGGCTATCCCCAAGTAGCACCCCATATCAGTGCCCCCCAATCATTGACTTGGGCATGCCTTGATGACCGTTTGTGTTCCACATTATGGGCATTCTCAGAGTTAGAATGAGACTGAGAACAATTCCTATTTGATTACTGGGATGTCCTATGGGAGTCCATCTTATTTCCAGTTGATTTTCTGTATAAATTGAGGATGAAAGAGTCCTAGATTTAATTGGTAGTCTGCTTATTAAAAAACAAGAGGTTACCTCATGGCCCAGAGCAGAATGGCTCTATAATGTGTAGTCCACTGAAATAAAACAAAAAAATATGTATGACCGAAGGGCAAGAGCATGGATGTTTCAACTCAGCCAGCAAACACTTATTTTGGTACTCCCAGAACCAGAATAAGTTATAAGCTGAATGGACATGTCCAGATCAAAATTGTTAAGAATGTCACTTCTCCATACTCCACCCGAAGCCTCCAAATGATATTCCACATCAGTATGCTCAAGGAATGCACTTTAGATTGCAGCACTGATGTTGGACATATGCACCTCACAGGTGATATAATCTCTGAGATGGGCACTCCCTAATCGTCTTGTAGAAAACTAACACCCAGTGTCACCAAAAATGTTGTCCTTAGTGCCTCAGCTACAAGCTCCTCATATAGGTTAAATCTGAACTCTCCTCCAGGCTTACCTAATCTGCTCTCCTTTAAACACTGCCACAAAGTAGTTGAGACCATTACTGTCTACCATCCTACTGGACCCTGAATGCAGTAAGCAGTATAATGCATACAATGATTAACAAAATGTTGGCCTCTCATTCATTCATATATAGCAAAAAGGCGGCACCGATAATCTTCCAAAGTAACAATAGTATCACTCACCCGACTGTGCTCTGATTTCCCCGGTGCCGTCCACAGAGATGGTCACTCTTAAACTTGAAAGCAAACGAAAGGACGCACTTTCGGTGGAAATGGCTTGAATAAAAAAATCTTTCTTTATTTTAATACAGGCATAGACAGCAGACTATAGAGAAAGGAATACAATGTCTCACGCGTTTCGTACTAGACGTACTTAATCATAGACATACCTAATTAAATCACATGTGCTGTTTTTAAACCCTGCAATCACCATGCATCATGATTTGTTTGACCAATCACGTGCTGATATTCCAATATATAGATTCACTTAAAGGGAATGTTCACATTCATTATTTCTGTTCACACCCTTTCCTATATAGCGATTGCTTACAGATAAAAAACAGGCAATTGACTTATCCAAATCACACTACAATAACATATAACTCCTCTGGTTAAAATAATCCCTAACATCTTAATGATCTAAAGGATTTATTACATACTTTAAAATCAACCTATGTATATTACTTCGACCTCTGTGTAATTCATATATTTTTTATCATCAATCTGAAAAGCAATCTATCTTTAATCTATATATCTTATACATGGAAATTAGGTATAGAGCATCACATCATATTCTCTATTTAAGCCATTTGGAATACGACTCCCCAATGTAAAAATCCAATATACTTCTCTCTGGGACAGCCGTAGTGCCAAGTCTCTTCCTCTCACCAGTGGAAGAATTCGTTCAATACCCTGTACTTGCAAAGATAAAGTATCTGCACTATGTATCATACAAAAATGATGTGACACTCCAGTTCTCAATTGTCCACAAGCAATATTGCTAAGGTGTTCTCTAACCCTTTGTCTTAAAGTGCGACTCGTTTTACCTACATATTGCACTTGACATAGAGAACAACTGATAAGATATATCACATTTTTCGTAGCACAATTTATATAATGATTAATGGAAAACATCCTTTTGTTTACAGTGGACAGGAACTGAGATCCCTGATGTACTTTAGAGCACGTGCCACATCTATTATTACCACATTTAAACATTCCCTTTGTGGACAGCCAAGTTCTCTTATTTATATTTCTTTGTCTATCACCCAAGAACATACTCGGCGAAATTATAAAATATATTATTATAATTTTTAGTACCCCTTATAGTTTGGAGTTCAATTCTATAACCAAAATTATTAAGAGACATCTACCTGTCTTGAATGTAGATAGCTCTTTGCGTTCTGTTTTGAAGGATGGTTGTCTTTTTGTTTCTAAGAAAGCGCCTACTTTGGCTACTATGCTTTCGCCGAGTATGTTCTTGGGTGATAGACAAAGAAATATAAATAAGAGAACTTGGCTGTCCACAAAGGGAATGTTTAAATGTGGTAACAATAGATGTGGCACGTGCTCTAAAGTACATCAGGGGTCTCAGTTCCTGTCCACTGTAAACAAAAGGATGTTTTCCATTAATCATTATATAAATTGTGCTACGAAAAATGTGATATATCTTATCAGTTGTTCTCTATGTCAAGTGCAATATGTAGGTAAAACGAGTCGCACTTTAAGACAAAGGGTTAGAGAACACCTTAGCAATATTGCTTGTGGACAATTGAGAACTGGAGTGTCACATCATTTTTGTACGATACATAGTGCAGATACTTCATCTTTGCAAGTACAGGGTATTGAACGAATTCTTCCACTGGTGAGAGGAGGAGACTTGGCACTATGGCTGTCCCAGAGAGAAGTATATTGGATCTTTACATTGGGGAGTCGTATTCCAAATGGTTTAAATAGAGAATATGATGTGATGCTCTATACCTAATTTCCATGTATAAGATATATAGATTAAAGATAGATTGCTTTTCAGATTGATGATAAAAAATATATGAATTACACAGAGGTCGAAGTAAAATACATAGGTTGATTTTAAAGTATGTAATAAATCCTTTAGATCATTAAGATGTTAGGGATTATTTTAACCAGAGGAGTTATATGTTATTGTAGTGTGATTTGGATAAGTCAATTGCCTGTTTTTTATCTGTAAGCAATCGCTATATAGGAAAGGGTGTGAACAGAAATAATGAATGTGAACATTCCCTTTAAGTGAATCTATATATTGGAATATCAGCACGTGATTGGTCAAACAAATCATGATGCATGGTGATTGCAGGGTTTAAAAACAGCACATGTGATTTAATTAGGTATGTCTATGATTAAGTACGTCTAGTACGAAACGCGTGAGACATTGTATTCCTTTCTCTATAGTCTGCTGTCTATGCCTGTATTAAAATAAAGAAAGATTTTTTTATTCAAGCCATTTCCACCGAAAGTGCGTCCTTTCGTTTGCTTTCATTCATTCAGCCATCCCATAGCTCAGAGACTATCCTATGATATCTGTGCCCAAGAAAGATGGTACCACTAACTTCTATGTGGATGACAGCAGGCTGAATTACTCCATGTTCTCTAATACTACCCAATATGCCAATTAAATGACCTCCCAAATGTCTTTCAAGCACCTCATATCTCATGGCCCTAGGCCTATAATGGTGGTACTGACAGATTGCCTGAGAAGCTATTCTAGAGAAATACAGAAAGAAGAGGTGGCATTCCTAGTGAATGTGTCTGAAATATATATAAGGAATACCGTATAAAGCAGGTCTCCCAATGAAAAGTTACTCACAAAAATGATGTCCAGGACAGTACTTACATACTAGACAGTTATTGATCTTGTATGGGAATTAAACTGCCCCAGATCGATAACCACACCACTTCAAAATTTGTGTTCTCTTTCTTCACCTTGGCTGCCAGTTGTACAACTATATGGGTTTCAAAGGGTACAAGTGTGATATAGCCAGTGATCCCAGATGGCCTATTATATTTACCCCTTCCCACTGGCCTTCTACTAGCATGCAATAAGCATTTCTCTCCTTCTAAATGTGTGCATTCAGCACTCAAATGTTAATTATATTTGGTGGGGGGCAGGTGTCAGGCGTTTGGTAACTAACCACCTCCTTAAGCCTCAATCAGAAGTAAAGGAGAGGAGGCATAGACTACACAGTAATAATGATAAGAGATAATGAGGAGTGTGACATGCTAAGAACTGGACTGTGTGGATTCTGGACTGCTCAAAATACTTCTCCGAGCCCTATACATCCCTGGTTTGTCCATTTGCCCAAGGTCTTCTTACTCTGGGTTTCACCCACCGGCCATCCTTGTGACATCTCTAAGCACAGTCCACCTAAACTGATACTATAGATAAAGGTGAGGCTGAAATTCACACCTTAATTCCCGACAATGGACATACATGTACCTCCCACAAAAACTGTCACTTAGTAACAGAGGACGTACATGTACGTCCCGGAAGTCCTGGTCCCCGCGCGGCTGCACGCCATTCGGGGTCTCCGGAATAATTTTGAAAAAAAAAATAAAAATCTTAGCCGGGCGTTACTTGACAGCCGTGTCTGCGTGCGGCCGGTCACTAAGGGGTTCAGGAACATTTATTGCATAATCAGTCCATGAGGGTTACATGTCAAACAATTGGTGGATATTGTATGTACTAATGTAAAAGAGTACATAAAACTCTGTTGGTGGAGATTTGAGCTTGGTCCACGTGTTACCCATCAGTTTCCTGACTTGTTACATCATTGACTGATTACGTATTCATGAATTTTACACGGTGAAGGCCAACCTCTTTGTTCTTTACAATATCTAGAATTCCTAACTGAGACTCCAACAAAAGAATAGCTTGGGTCACAACAGAGTTATGAGGGAGTTACCAAAGTCCATGTAGAACAGATCATGATGAGTTTTGTGTATCCTAGTAACTGAGTCAATTTATTCATCTCAGATTAAAGGGATAGTAACACTTCCGATGTAAAAAAATATATGTTGTAGGGATTATCCCCCTGAGTAAAAAAGGGTACTCCCACTGCTGAGAGATATTTTATTAAAAAATTATAACAGTTCAAACTTGAATTTTTTTAGGTGCGATATCACAGTGGCCTGAAAATTTAAAGTGGCGCTGTTGCTACACCATCCTATGAACTGCTCTGGTCCATAGACCATAAATCTCCATAGGATGGTGTAGCAACAGCGCCACTGTAAATTTTCAGGCCACTGTGATATTGCATCTAAAAAATTCAAGATTGAGCTGTTATAATTTTTTAATAAAATATCTCTCAGCAGTGGGAGTACCCTTGTTTTACTCAGGGGATAAACCCTACAACATATATTTTTTTAAATTTTAAGTATTACTATCCCTTTAAAGGGTATGTATCACCTCTATATAACTTAGTTTAAATATTTAGTTTATATATTGAATATCACTATAACTGTCTTAATTTTTTTTAAGCTTTATTTGGTGTAAATTAAAGTTATAAAATCTGCCCTGCAGCTACTTCCACAAAGACAGCGGTTACCTGCTCTGTACCGCAGTCCATCACTCTGCCTTCGCTCCCCTCGCTCTATCCAGCCTCCTCCAATGACAGAGGCTTCTGTCTGTAAGCTGGAGCGATCTCATTGGATAGATATCGATCTCTGACAATGAGAGCACTCCAGCTTACAGACAGAAGCCTCTCTCATTGGAGGAGGCTGGATAGAGGGAGGGGAGCAGAGGCAGAGTGACAGACTGCGGTACAGAGCAGGTAACCAGAGTCTATGCGGACGAAGCTGCAGAGCACAATTTATAACTTCAATTTACACCAAATAAAGCTTAAAAAAAATTACAACACTTTTAGTTATAGTCGATGTATAACCTAACTAACTTATACAGAGGTGATACATACTCTCTAAATGATATTCTGATTATAAGGTGACCAATAAGAAGGATATACTGGAATACAGACACAGCACAACATGATCTGTTCTGTGTGTGATCCAACACACATAGATGAATTAAGAGCATGGCGTTATGCCTACACAAAAATTCTTATTCTTACTGAGTACGGGCTGAACCCTAAAATAATTGATACAGCCTTTGCCATTGACATTCAAGGATACTTATGCTTTAGGAAAGACTGAACAAAGGGGGGAGGAGGCATAATCACATACACACAAGAGTCTATAAACTTTACTCTTTTAAATTACATTGCTGACAAAATTGTTCTCCCCTCTTCAAAGCAAATCATAATTATTGTACTGACCACAGTCCCCCTCAGACATAACCCAAAACCTCAATGACATTGCTACTCAAAACAAGGAAAGGGAATTGTTGATGTTTGGAGACTTTAACCCTTTGAGCTCCAGAGGGCTTAATGGTAATTTGTTTTCCATATTCGATTTATGTCATATTTCTGTATGTTCATACCCTATTGTACAGTGCTGCAGGATAATTTGGACCTATACAAATGAATAATCATTCTTATAATAATAATTGGTAAAGAAACGACAGATTCTGTTCATTGTTTAACACACTGAATTTATTACACGTATCTCCTCCCCTTCTCCTTTATAGCAAAAAAACATCCAACCATCCTCTGCTGGATCGTTTCATCCTGAGAAGCCAAATCCAACATTCAGGCAAACTAGCAGATTTGTGTAGCGTTCACTCCATAGTCATTGTGTTTGAAAAAGGCTATCAAACCTTGTCCCAAAATGAGTTACTAAATCTTTCAAGAAATATAATATCCAATATTTCCTAAATCATCTAAAAAATTACCTGTAGTATAGAATAAACTTAAAGGGATAGTAATAGTTCGTTTTATCTTTATTTTATTTTGTAGGCATTAAAAATACATGAAGAACAATATAAGTCTTATCTCTCAGACCTTTATGGTTTGAGAGATATTCACAAGCAAAGTTTCCCCTCCCGTCCATTTTACCTAGTGTAAGCCATCGCTTCTCGGATGTGGAATGCAGTCCATAGACCAGACAGATAACAGCAGGGGACAATCTTCTTTCTATGAGAACAATGCAAGCCCTGCCCTCCTTGACAGGTTGTTCAGGTTTTTCCCTTATCTTAATTGAAGATTGTCCCTCTCTGCAGTCTACCTGGGCACCTCCCTTCTGATCTGGTTGAGCAGTGTTACATCAGTAAAAGGGATGGGTGGGGGATACTTTGTCATTGAATTACTCTTGTACTACAACTCTGAATTGATATAACACTCTCCAAAGTCCAAATACTATGATGATTAGTTAGAACTGCTTTTATTATGAAACATTACTATCCCTTTAATTCTTGACCTAGACTCAATAACGTACATTTTTTTCATTGTGAGTGCTTGCAGGCCAGTAGTACTCATACCTCACTAAAGAAGGTCAGGTTAAGGGGGCCTTCCTACCCCAGGTCTCTGTTGACTTGGGATGGGCAAAAGTTGTCACCATGTCCCCGGGAGAAATTCTGCGAAAACCACGTTATTGTCCACTTTTTTCCAAGAAAATCCACTTTTAAAACAGCGAGTAAGTTTTCCGCATTTTATACCCATTGGCCAAAATTCCCCACCAATTTTTCAGTGGCCACAAAGTTTCTGCCCATTGATTTACATTGTTTTTGCTTTTCGCTATCAAAACATGACGTATTCTAGGAAGTGGAACACAATAGAGGCAGCTACAGAGCGAGGTAGATGTGCTGTTCTGCTGAGAACTGTTTGTTAGATTGAGGCAGGAGAGGTTCATAGTGACTCCTATCAATATGAGTAGTAAAAGGAGGAACTGGAAGGACCCGTATTATGTGTCCACTGAGTCTGAGGAGGAGGAAGTGACTATCAGTACTGAACCAATGCTGTTCAGTCCCTCTAAATCACCCCAAGGGGTGTTGGGGATTTTAATGGGAAGGGAGGGAGAAAAGGGTAGTACTAGTGAGAGCAGGACAGGTCATCTGCCTGTGTCTGCTGCCACATGTGCTGCCCCTGCTGTCAGTGCCACCAGTGCTGTACCTGCAGCCAATAGTGTGGTGGTAATGGGGGAGCAGAGCAAAAACAGGTCTCTAAATGTGGTAAAAAGGTTTATTTAGACAGAAAAACACATATATAGCATGTGCATATTACACATATCTAAGTATAAATATATATATATATAGATCTTTCACATAGAAACACATACAATTCAATAATAAAAAGTATATATAACCACAAAGAGAAACAAATCAATGGAGTAGAAGTGGCTGAAAAAGTGCCCAAAATGGTGAATTATGGTTATATATTATGTGATCTCATGTATATACACATTAAACAGATTCTCCTTCTGAGTGGGGTATTATCACGGTGCCCGTGATTGCTGCCTTTTCCTGTCAGTTACCTGAATGGGCTTTCCATTGGCTGCCTGCCTTCAGCCCGCCCTGTATTGCCTATGTAAACTGAGCTTGGGCACCCTTTGGTTGCCCTTTCATGGTGTCTCTATGTCACCTGCACCTGCATTGTGTTCCTGAGCTTCCTGGGCCGTTACTCTATCTTTGCTCTTCTGTGATCTCCTGAGTTCCTGTCTGACAGCTTCCTCAGTTCCAATTTCCGTTCCTGATCCGGTTGGGGTTGCTGTTCCTGCTGCTGTTCCTGATCCGGTTGGGGTTGCTATTCCAGTTGTCATTCCTGATCCGGTTGCACGCCATTGAAGATTCAGTTTCCTGTCCCGTACCGGCTGTGTTCCTGCTCCTGGATTGCCTGCAGAGTATCTCTCTCCTCCAGTCGCTTGGGCAACATTTTCATTCACTTGTAGGTGTACTCCAGTACGCGGGTACTGGTTCACTCCATGTATAACTGGCTGCTTGTTCAGTCCTAGACAGCACCGGTAGTGATTGTGTCACTCCAGTAAGCGGGTACTGGTTCGCTCCATGTACAACCGGCTGCTTGCTACACCAGTAGTGGTTATGTTACTGTAGGACGCGGGTACTGGTTCACTCCATGCATAACCGGCTGCTTGTTGTTTTCCCAGATAGCACAGGTAGAGATTGTGTTTCTCCAGTACGTGGGTACTGGTTCGCTCCATGTACAACCGGCTGCTTGTTGCACTGGTAGAGGTTATGTCACCCCAGTATGCGGGTACTGGTTCGCTCCATGTACAACCGGCTGCTTGTTGCACTGGTAAAGGTTATGTCACTCCAGTATGCGGGTACTGGTTCGCTCCATGTACAACCGGCTGCTTGTTGCACTGGTAGAGGTTATGTCACTCCAGCACGCGGGTACTGGTTCGCTCCATGTACAACCGGCTGCTTGTTGCACTGGTAGAGGTTATGTCACTCCAGTACGCAGGTACTGGTTCGCTCCATTATTGCATTGGGTGCTTATTACATCTTGTCAGCCCAGCAGGCCTCAGTTTGTCCATCATATAACCAATATGAGTGTAAAGCGCTGCGGAATCTGTGTGCGCTATATAAATAAAGGATTATTATTATTATTATTATCATATACTACTGGTTTGTTACACCTTATGCCAGTCGCTGAGGCCATCTTTGCCTGTGTTCCAGTCTTGCAGTCCAAGGCTGCCTTGCCCGGTATATTGGTAAGGCTGGTAAAACCTATCCCATCCTGTGCTGTCTAAGATTGCCTTACCTGGTATTGGCAAGGCCGGTAGAGCGTCACTACTCATTGTACCAGTCTCAAGGCTGCCCTGCCCGGTATATTGGCAGGGCCGGTAGAGCCTTTTTCTCCTCGTTATACTAGCCTCCCAGGCTGCCTTGCCCGGTATATTGGTAAGGCCGGTAGAACCTATTCTATCTTGTGCCAGCCTAAGGTTGTCTTACCCGGTATTGGCAAGGCCGGTAGAGCCTTTTCTCCTCATTGTACCAGTCTCAAGGCTGCCCTGCCCGGTATATTGGCAGGGTCGGTAGAGCCTTTTCTCCTCATTGTACCAGTCTCTAGGCTGCCTTGCCCGGTATATTGGCAAGGCCGGTAGAGCCTTTTTCTCCTCGTTATACTAGCCTCCCAGGCTGCCTTGCCCGGTATATTGGTAAGGCCAGTAGAACCTATTCTATCTTGTGCCAGCCTAAGGTTGCCTTACCCGGTATTGGCAAGGCCGGTAGAGCCTGTCCTACATTCTGTGTACCACTACTCACTATTACTGTGTATTGAGATTAAATGTTATATGTGTATGCTAACCCGCAAGGGTTCCCTTTAAACTTTTCAATAAATTTGTGTTTTTATCTTAACTCTGTGTCTGAGAGTCATAACAAACCGTGACAGGTATGGAATGTGGTGGAGAGGACAACACGGGAATAATCTATATGTTTATATTGATCGTGAGTGTGGTGGCAAAGTGAGAGATACGGAATGGGATGTGAAAGCCCAATGATGAAAGACCAATAGGTTATAGAGACAAAGTCTATGCGCTTACAGGAATACCAGTGTTACAAGTTCTGAAGGGAATGCACTGTGAGGCTGGGTCGCTAGCCTCTCCTGTATGTATTGTACTTACTTGAAGCAGGCTTGCGAGATAGCCTGTAATGAGGTTTTTCAGTCTATTGGTGCTCTTTGGCTCCTGACGTCTTTCTGTGTTCCATATCTGCTCTCCAAGTTGCTGTTCTCAGTTCGTGTCCGGTGTCCTCTCTCACTCGTTGTAGCGTTGATCTCCTCTGTGATGCGTTTCGTGCACTCATTCCAATACTAATCAAGTAACTAATATCCTCCTCATGTATTTCTATGTTAACACAACCTCCTCATCATACCACTTCGAAAAATACCAGTATCCACTTATTAGAATACTCATATCGCCACATTTATTTAATTAAAAATCTAAATTTTGTGAGATCTTTGCTTTATGTACATACATTTCCACCTCAATTAATCTTTGTATTTATTGTTATTATTGCATTTTCATTATATCAACCAGTATTATTATGTTCTCCCCATGGTTTAGAATTTAATATTCGAAATATATATATACTAGTTGAACAGCCCGTTACACGGGCCACAGTGCCTCTGGCAGCCGGTCGCGGGGCAGTCGCACACAGTGGAGACTGCCCGTGCCACGACTGATACAGAGCTGGACGCTCCTTCGCAGCGCCCAGCTCTGTATCAGCCACATCGCGGGCAGTCTCTACTGCGCATGACTGCCGCACGCGCAGCAGTGTCTACTGCTCATGTCGGGCGTTACATACTATTTAGTGAATTATTATATAGGATTGCACAGTTTACTTTTTACACGTATCGCACCATGTACATGTTAATCCAAATACTAAGACTGCCCATAAACCAACATGATTGGTCCAGGTAGGAATATAGTAGGGACAGTGGGAGACAGTCGCCCTTTTGACTGCTTGAGAAAGGCCCCAGTTTTTGACTGCCCGAAATGCGTCGCAGAGGAGATCAACACTACAACGAGTGAGAGAGGACACCGGACACGAACTGAGAACAGCAGCTTGAAGAGCAGAGATGGAACACAGAAAGACGTCAGGAGCCAAAGAGCACCAATAGACTGAAAAACCTCATTACAGGCTATCTCGCAAGCCTGCTTCAAGTAAGTGCAATACATACAGGAGAGGCTAGCGACCCAGCCTCACATTGCATTCCCTTCAGAACTTGTAACACTGGTATTCCTGTAAGCGCATAGACTTCGTCTCTATAACCTATTGGTCTTTCATCATTCGTCTTTCACATCCCATTCCGTATCTCTCACTTTGCCACCACACTCACAATCAATATAAACATATAGATTATTCCCGTGTTGTCCTCTCCACCACATTCCATACCTGACTCAGAAGGAGAATCTGTTT
Organism: Rhinophrynus dorsalis; assembly: GCA_037306005.1. Lineage (NCBI taxonomy): Eukaryota > Metazoa > Chordata > Amphibia > Anura > Rhinophrynidae > Rhinophrynus > Rhinophrynus dorsalis. The sequence continues at coordinate 363,393 of JBBDGT010000323.1, read as the reverse complement.
AATGTGTATATACATGAGATCACGTAATATATATAACCATAATTCACCATTTTAGGCACTTTTTCCGCCACTTCTACTACATTGATTTGTTTCTCTTTGTGGTTATATATATTTTTTATTATTGAATTGTATGTGTTTCTATGTGCAAGATCTCTCTCTCTCTCTCTATATATATATATATATATATATATATATACTTAGATATGTGTAATATGCACATGCCATATATGTGTTTTTCTGTCTAAATAGACCTTTTTACTACACTTAGATGCCTGTTTTTGTGCTATTCCCCCACTGCCCTATTCTTGTTTTTTCATGTATGATATCGAGCTTCTTGGGAACCGCTGTATACATACTACAAAAATCAACAGCAGCAAGGGCACTGTCATTAATAGACTATAAAGCAGCAGACGTCTATAGGGAGAGTGTTTGTTGGACCTTTTCCAATCTGTTCCTGATTATATTCACTGTTTTAAAGGTATTACTTTTGGGAATAAATAGAAATACTGACTCCCCAAACACCAGAAAGTTCCAATAAGACTGTTGTGAGCGCTGATCCAACACACTTTTCTCTTTTTGCCTCTAGTGCTGAACCTGCTGCCACCAATACTTTGCCTAGTGTGTCTTCTAGTACTCAGGAGGGGGGAAGGAGAAGAAGATGCCAAGTTTGACAGCAATGGACCCTAATTCACACTTGCCATCCCCAAGCAGTCCTGCCAGTGCTAGTACTACTATTACTAAGGTCCAGCAGCTTGTTAGCCTTAGGAGTGAAGGAGGGGTAATCAACAATATCCTGATATTACTAGTGACTGTGAGACTGAGGGGGAAGACTCTGCGGCTGAACTTGATGTGGTTGGTGTTAGTAGTAGTAGCAGTAATGGTGATGCATCTGGAGTGGTAGGGGAAACATTTACGTCCAACTCCAGACTAGAGCTCAAGGGAGCCCACATCATTCCTCTGACCCTGGGGCTGGGAGTCCTCCCCTTCCCTTCACTAAAGTGTCCAGGTGGAACATGATCCTGGAGGGGCCAGAACTGGTTTTGGGGGAGGAGAGCAGGCTCAGAATTAATATCACCACCACCAGCAGGAGCACAGATCAGCTGCCTGTGCCTGCTGCTACTGCTGGTAGTCTGCCTTCTTCTTCAGGTCAAAAGGAAATGGCAAGTGTGATATTAGGGGACCCTCTGTCACATTGCTCGTCACCTCCTCCAAGCAGCAGTGAGATGTCTGTAATAGAGTAGTAACAGAAACACGTAGGCGCTAGTGGTGGTGGTGATGATGATGGTGGAGATGCTGGGGTGGAAGAGACATTTTTAGCAGAAACTGAGAAGGAGTGGGAGACAGGGATGAGGATGGGACTAGGACAGGTTCCACTTGCCAGCGGCAGCAATATTCCTGGTCCTAGCTGCAGTGCTGAATCTGAGGTAGTAGCAGCAACATTATCACCAACAGCAGCAACATTATCCGCTGCCACAGACAATGAAGGGGATTGTGGAGGAGAAGATGAAAGAGCCCATTCTTCTCCAGCTGTTTCCTATCCCTCCCCACTGAAGTCATGGGTGTGGGACTATTAATCTCTTCCGGCAAGCACAGTGCAGTCATCACCAATGGCACGGTGCAAAATTTGTAACAAGTCAGTGAGAAGAGGAAAGGAGGGAATACACCTTGGCACAACCTCCCTGATATCACACATGAAACACATACAACATGACATTTATGTCAAACATGTTAAAGCTAAACACCCATCACGGAAATCAAGCACTGCTGTTACTGTACCCTCTGAATTTCCTGAAGAAGAAGCCAGCTGTAGTGCATTCAAAACGCGTTGGAGATAAGGAAAGGAGGCTGACTTTTGAAGACAAATAGTAGTGAATGATTGTGACCCAGAAAGATCATGTATATACACCACCTATGAATCTGGAAGAACAGACGCTATACCGAAACCACATGTAAGACGCCCATAGCTACATCAGTGAACAGGTGTGTGGAGCATGGTCAGCACATGAAAAAAGTGAACGCAGGTGAGTAATACCTGGATTAAAAGAAATGTTTTTCAAATGTGAGGCAGAGTTAAAGGTTTGACATATTAAAGTCTGTATGCAAGAATTTAGAAGATTGAAGATTTTAAATCTATATGGTAGTGAAAGAGTAGTTTTATCATTGACATTGCCTTAAAGGGATAGTAACACTTCGTTTTAACTTTATTTTATATTGTAGGCATTAAAAAAACATGAAGAATGATATAAGTCTTATATCTCAAACCTTTATGGTTTATGAGATATTCACAAGCAAAGTTCCCCTCCCCGCCCCTTTTACCTAGTGTAAGCCATCTCTTCTCAGATGTGAGTCTGGTTGTATGACAGTACAGATAACAGAAGGGGACAATTTTCTTTGTATGAAAACAATGAAAGCCCTTCCCCCCTTGACAAGTTTTTCAGCTTTTTCCATTATCTTAATTGAAGATTGTCCCCCTCTGCAGTCTACCTGGGCATCTCCCTGCTGATCTGGTTCAACAGGGGGGGGATACTTTGTTTGTGAATATCTCTTAAACCATAAAGGTTTCAGAGATAAGACTTATATCATTCTTCATGTTTTTTTAATGCCTACAAAATAAAATAAAGTTAAAATGAAGTATTACTATCCCTTTAAGAGATCTGGGTCTGTCTGGTGTAATAAAACTACTTGAGAAGTGCAATATCTTCAAATGTCTCCATTCCAGCAATATTTTCTGTGTTATAAGTAGGGGTGGGCAAAAAGTGTGAAACATTTCCAGCGATAAATTTCACAAAACTGTGTCGATTCTTTGATTTTCCCACAAAAACTTTCGCTTTTCCGCGTATGCAAAAATGTCCTCCTTTTTACCTGTTTTAACACATTTTTCTCTATATATCCAATAGATACTACATTTTCTACTGTAATATTAATTCTTCTGAGGGCTGAAGTTTAGAAATAAGTGGCTGGAAGTCCTACAGCAACATATGGCTTGAAAAATGTGTTAACAGCAGAATGCATTTGTCTTTTGCCCACAACACTAATGTCCTGCTTAAGTGACACTGGCACATGTTCATGATAATGTCACATAATAAAAAAAATAAAGTACAACCTACAATGTGGCAGATGTGTATGGTAGTGGTGGTGGGGGACTGGGGTGGTGTGATTTGTATATGTATTTTTACCATTGTAATACTCTATTCTATCTATCGGCCTATCGGTCATAGCAGTGGACTGGTCCCAAGTGTGGAAAATAGTGGCAACCCTTCTTCACATCCCTTGTCCACCTCCTCATCTGTGCAGCTGTTATATTTGTCCTGGCTTTGTCTGTTATCATATGTGGTTTCTGTGACCTGATACTCAGATGGTATGAGATGTTGGATCATTTTTAAGAATGTTAGTCTCCCAACATTGCTGCTTGATAGCCGTGTCCTGCGGTCATTGACAATATAACCAGACGCACTGAAAACCCTCTCAGACTCAACACTTGCTGGAGGACAACTGAGGGATTCCACTGCAGTACGTGTCAATGCTGACCACACACATTGCTTTCTTTGCCAGTATTCCATGAGGTCATTGTTTCTGCCTAAAACGTAGCTATAATGCAAGTATGCAGAAACCATCTTACATGCATTGGGACCACTTCTAGGAGCTACACGGTGTTCCTGTGTGTCAGTTACCAACCCATACTCAGGGAGCAAATCCCAAAGAGAGATGCCACCACCACCACCACCACTACCAATGTTGGGTTTTTGCTGCCTCTGCTGAGGCCCATGAATTGTCCTGTGCTCCGAATGGGATATTCTGGTTGATGATGTAGCTGCTTCTGCTGGTTCAAATGCTTTGCTGCCTTCCTTTTCTGTATACTGCCTAGATGTTTGTACTATGGGTGTTTTGGTGCTTGTTTGTATCACTATCTGACACAGCAGGCGGTTCATCTGCTACACCTTCCTCTATTATGCTATTTCCAGCATCATCAACACCTGAATGTGACTTGTTGTCATCTTTAGTGTTCTTCTTATATGGTTCTTTATTTCTACTGGCACTGGTGGTGCTGGAATTAGTTTTGCTGGGACCTTGACAAACTGCATCCTCCCTTGGAGTAGAGGGATCATCATTGATTGCACACGCTGTACCAACCATTGCTGCAGTCAGTTTTTAAACTACTACTTTACTCTCACGTCCCTGCAGTGCTCTACCCCCCCAACTGATGGAGCTGTATGATGCCTTTCCTAAGCCTAGTCAGCTGTCTGTCACTGTCACCTAATATATTTAGTTCTTTATTATTTTTTTTATTTTTTTAAGTTGTCCACCCTGTTGTCTTATCACAGTCTGTCCAAAAAGAATTATAACTGAAAAACAAAATCAACAAAGTCTTTCCCCAGACTTCCCCACCCAGCACAGAGACAATAACATCAAGATCAGCAAGCAAATAGGTCCCTAGCTGCCTGTGTCTTGCCTGTCAGTCACATGGAATTTTAGAGAATTTGGGGTCAACCTCCTTCCTCTCTTGTTCTCCCCAGAGTGCTCCACTCCCTCTCCTAATAAACACTTATACCGAACAAATGTCCTACTAAAAGATACCCTAAACTAAATTTCAATTCCCCTCTCTGTCTTCTCTAGCTCAAACAATGTGCTGCTCTCTCCTCTCACAAACGCAGAATGACTGCTGTGAGAGCTGACATCCTTTTATATGTCTGTACACAGAATGGCTGCTGTGAGACCTGACACCCTTTTATATGTCTGTACACAGAATGGCTGTTGTGAGACCTGACACCCTTTTATATGTCTGTACACAGAATGGCTGATGTGAGAGCCTGACACCCTTTTATATGTCTGTACACAGAATGGCTGCTGTGAGACCTGACACCCTTTTATATGTCTGTACACAGAATGGCTGCTGTGAGACCTGACACCCTTTTATATGTCTGTACACAGAATGGCTGCTGTGACACCCTGACACCCTTTTATATGTTTGTACACAGAATGGCTGCTGTGAGACCTGACACCCTTTTATATGTCTGTACACAGAATGGCTGCTGTGAGAGCTGACACCCTTTTATATGTCTGTACACAGAATGGCTGCTGTGAGACCTGACACCCTTTTATATGTCTGTACACAGAATGGCTGCTGTGAGACCTGACACCCTTTTATATGTCTGTACACAGAATGGCTGCTGTGAGACCTGACACCCTTTTATATGTCTGTACACAGAATGGCTGCTGTGAGACCTGACACCCTTTTATATGTCTGTACACAGAATGGCTGCTGTGAGAGCTGACACCCTTTTATATGTCTGTACACAGAATGGCTGCTGTGAGACCTGACACCCTTTTATATGTCTGTACACAGAATGGCTGCTGTGAGATCCTGACACCATTTTATATGTCTGTACACAGAATGACTGCTGTGAGAGCCTGACACCCTTTTATATGTCTGTACACAGAATGGCTGCTGTGAGACCTGACACCCTTTTATAGGTCTGTACACAGAATGGCTGCTGTGACACCCTGACACCCTTTTATATTTCTGTACACAGAATGGCTGCTGTGAGACCTGACACCCTTTTATATGTCTGTACACAGAATGGCTGCTGTGAGACCTGACACCCTTTTATATGTCTGTACACAGAATGGCTGCTGTGAGAGCCTGACACCCTTTTATATGTCTGTACACAGAATGGCTGCTGTGAGACCTGACACCCTTTTATATGTCTGTACACAGAATGGCTGCTGTGACACCCTGACACCCTTTTATATGTCTGTACACAGAATGGCTGCTGTGACACCCTGACACCCTTTTATATGTCTGTACACAGAATGGCTGCTGTGAGAGCCTGACAGCCTTTTATATGTCTGTACACAGAATGGCTGCTGTGAGAGCCTGACATGGCTGTAGAAAACTATTCTTCCCATTGATTTCAATGGGCAGAAAAGGTGGGGAAAAAGCGGAAAATCGGCACTTTTCTAGGGAAATTATTCGCTAAGCGGAAAGTGCCATTATTCGCTGATTTCAGTTTGAGGTGAAAATTTTCACCCATCCCTAATTATAAGAACTGCTGGAAGTATAGCTACATCAGTATAAGAAAAGAGAAATTTAACAATGATTTTCCCTTAAAGGGATTTTTTTTCAAACACAGAAATCTACATTTTTTCATAATGGATTGGAGTGCAATGCAAGAAACTCGGGCATCTGTGCTTTTTAGTTTTATAAGAGATTATGTTTTTCGTTTTTGAGTTTGCTTTTTAAAGGGGATGATCATCCTGATTTTTTATTAAAGTTAGTGTGTTGCATTACGTGGGAAGGATACATGTGAATTTCCACCGACAGATTCCTATTATAGGGTTTTCTGTTGTGGGTAGTAGTCCCATAGTAACAACTGGGTCATATTGAGGACTAGGCTGCAATCATATATGCAACACTGGCATTTAACGATATTCATAGATTGTGTTTCTGACTGTGACAAATATTATCCTATATACCGAGGATCGTGTTACTGCTGTCTTTATCTACAATTGGATGCTGTGGTGGACATAGAGGGATTATATCATATTAATCTCCTAAAGGAGGGGACTGACTGTCTGACATCACGCAGGGGAAGGAACAGCCCATTGACTAGCACGAGGGCAGGTTCCTGATTTGAGCTTTAGTTGTTGTCAGTCCCTGTGGAGGTGCATCTGACTACGAGGAGTCTTTTTCTGATAATGATTATGGTGTGTCATTCTTATTTGTATCCTTCTTTTATTAAATAATTTTAGAGCCTGGTTTTCAAGCACTCATTTTAGACCATTCCAATGAAGGGATTTGTGGTAAATAACGAGATTGCGGCTCTGCTCAAGCGCCTCTGTGTTGGCCAACACGGATCTCCTGCTGACAGCTTTACAGTTGTCAGTAGGAGAGATCAAACTTTAAACACCTGTATCTCTTAAACCATATTGGTTTGAGAGATACAGTTTTTTGCATTTAGCTCAGCTTTTTAAGCTCCTCTAAATGTAAAAAAACGTTTTTGTGGACATTACTAACACTTTAAGTAAAATATACTATATATAAAGTATAATCAACAATGATATAAATGAGTGAACACCAACTGAAATAGACATACAGTAACCAATATCACTAAAAATTAGATCCCTTGCTGACTTTAGAGAATTCCCTAACCCTTTCCTCCTCATAAGGATTCCACCCAAATAAAGCAACATTATAAATAGGAATCATCATTCTACTAATTTAGCTGGACCCTTAATCTTATCCAAATTTGAAACTGTTGTTCTAGTACTAGATAACATCAATCAAGGTAAAGGAACTCTCAAAGATTTTCTTGACCAAGTATAACTAATCAAATAGGCGCTATTAAAAATACTCTTTCCTGCTCAACCCACTTTGGAGTTGCCCAGGAGTCACCATTCCTTGCACACAAAAAAACACAATTAAAAAACTTCATGCAACATATACTATACAAATGACAGTAGCAATCCTATTTATAACACCTACAGCACGTGAATATCACAGTGCCTGTGATCTAGCTGTCACTCTCTTCTATGGTCAAGGGTGATTTGTTCACTTGGTTTGGCCCGCCCCTTGGTTTCCTTTTTATACCTGGCTATTCCATCTGTCAGGTGCCCTTTCGTGGTGTTTCTGAGCCAGTTGTTCTGTTGCTACGTTTCTGATTCCTGTGTACCGATTTGGCTTGCCCTGACCATTCTCCAGGGTTCCTGCTTGTGTATGACCCGGCTCGTCTGACTACCTCCTCCGGATCTCGACTCTGCTTGGCTGACGTTCCTGCTTGTGTATGACCCGGCTCGTCTGACTATCTTCTCCGGATCTCGACTCTGCTTGGCTGACGTTCCTGCTTGTGTATGACCCGGCTGGTACGACTACCTCCTACGTGCTCCGATCCGGCCTTGCTGACTTCCTCCCGCAAGATCAACCTACAGCGTGTTGCAGAAGACCTACGTTCCGGTTGTCGCCGTCGCGACATTATCATCCACTGTTCCAGTACTTGTGTGGCTGTCTTGCCTGGTGTTACTTCGTGCAGTGCAGTGTTACAATCGTGCAGAGCTGTGTACGCCTCACTCAGACAGCAGTGCTGTGCTACTGCAGAAAAGCCTTGGTTAAACGTGCCTTTTAACCCTACCAGTGCTGTCTCGGTCCCACTCTCCTTACTCCAGTGTGAGCCTCGTTCATAGTGAAACTCCTGCTGAGTTGGCCGCTCTCCGTCGGCAACTCGATACCATCCCAGTAGAGTGTTCACTTCCGATTAGGCCGGTTGGGCGCTTGGCTCTCTCTCTCTCTCGTTGTATACACTGGGCGATTCTGTTATACCGAGTGGTGACGGGCACAGGCTTCAGCACTAGCATTCCGGTACTACTTCAGTTGGGCTATTGACCCTGTCTCGTTATACTCAGTCCGGTAGAGTCTGAAGAGGCTTGGGAGCTCTTGCACTGCAGGCCGGTTCGATACACGCCCGTGGGGCTAAGATCACTTGCACTAGCAGTAGCCATTCCAGTAGGTACGCCCGTGGGAGGCTATTGGGCTCTGCTTTACTACACACTGTGGCGAGACAGTCCTTATCCACTTGATGGTGAACATTTCTTCAGCACAGCTTATCTACACCTCGGGCGTGCCAAGCATCCACTCAAGAGACTGATCATAATCAAGGACTTAGCCCTCTGTGGTTACCTTAAGCTCAACTTACTTATACCAAGGGCGTGCCAAACAGTTCCTTGTGAAACTGATATTTATCAAGGACTTAACCCTCTGGGGTTATACCCTTCATCTGTGGTACAGTTGTACTTGTATTCCGTTTGTGCATCTAACTTTGTATTTTCCAGTCACTATCATTTATGTACACCAACTGCCACTAGAGGGCGACCTTATGTGTTATTATTGCTAAATAAAACTGTGTTTTATTTTACATACTGGTCTGAGTGTCTTTAAAAAAACGTGACAGTGAACTGGCACGTCGGCAAGGATCAAAGCGGTCCTTATGGGACGGAAACGTCCCAGGACCACTGGTCCTTAAGGGGTTAAAGAATTCAAAGAATTCACCAGATCAAATATTATCTCAATAACCTTTCCAAAAACACAAATATTGTACTCCAGAGGTATCAATAATTATTTTGACTAATATATACAATGCTATATTGATCTAACTGCTATCAACTATTTTACAATTATCTGGATAAATTGACAAATTAATTCTGTTTAGTTCCCAGAATAAACTACAGCCATTAATAGCTTAATATAATACTTTGCTGTATACAACAAAATATTTTTCTTCAAATATAGAGGAAATATTTATAATTCTTAGGACTTTACAGAATGAATAATATTAAAGAAATATATAATTACCAGACAATCAAAGAGTGTATCTTTTGGAATTCTTAGATGTTACTTCAATAGAAGCCAGCAACAAGAGAGTGGACTACCCTAGGCCTTAGTATTTTATAAGTTAATAATCCTTCTCATAAAACACAGCCCACCCTTTTCTTGATTGGCTGATTAGTCATATCATATAGCACTGTTTTTATTATTCCTGAAGATGGAGCGCCAATACAATATTAAAAACTTCACAAATAGCTGTGTTTTTTCAATAACAAGGTATTTCGGGAGTATCATAATTCAAATAAACAAATAAACTTCCTTAGACTTTCCCATAGATAGTAAGCCTTTTCTAGACATTTTGTTTACAACATAGCTGTAAATCCCCATACCACTTCATGCAAGTTAGCACTGCAATAACTTTTGAATAAAACCTCTCAGCAGTGTGAGTACCCTCAGTAGGATAACTCTATAATATATATATATATATATATTTCCAATCACTTTAAGAAAATGCTGTCTAAATGCTTTCAGTAATTAGTTGCCCCTGAAGTATTCATATTAAAAACTATTTCATGGCCTTTGACCCCTTGAATACTAGAGAATTCTCCAACACGTTGCTCTAGCATCCATGGAGGAAAAAATATGATTATCCTCATATTATTTTTCATTTTTGAAACAATTACCCCTAATATCTGCATTTCCAACTAACATTTTTTTGGTGATTACAGGTCAGCCATGGAGCAATAGATCCAGTCTTCAGTGACAGACTCCAGTTCCCCTTCTTCTTTCGCACTGTCCCTAACGCAGTTACTCAGCACGGAGCCATAGTGAAGATTCTACAATATTTTGGTTGGAACTGGGTGGGAATCCTGGCTTCAGATAAAGAAAGTGACCGAAAGGGAAGCCAAGAACTAATGGATCAAATTATCCTCAGTGGAGGCTGTGTGGACTACTTAGAAAGATTACCTAGAAACTATGAAGCAAAAGCAGAAGAGGCACTGAAGATTTCAAGAATAATGGAAAACTCTACGGTAAAAGTCATCATACTATACACTTCCTCTGAGAACTTACATTGGTTTTCCTATCTCCTAAATAATTCCATGTTGCCCTCAGTTGCTTGGATTATCACATGCATGCAAGTTTATCCTGAGGATTTAATACATTTTTCTTCATTATCAATACTTAATGGCTCTTTAGTACTTTCCATCAGAAAGGGAAATATTTCAGGATTTCAAGATTTTCTATACAATGCAATCCCAGAATCCTATGCAGATGATTACAAGTTAAAATTAGCATGGTCTTTCTCATTTCATTGTCAGTATAATGGGGCTAGTTTACATGATCTGCCATATGAATATATCCCTTGCACAGGGTCTGAGGCTCTGCAGGATCTTCCTCTCAATCAATACGATGTCTACAACTTCAGGATCACTTACAGTATTTACACAGCGGTCTATGCACTGGCTTACGCCTTACATGCCATGTTCTCGGATACATCAGGAGGTAAAGATATAGCCAGGAAGAAAGTGGAATACCAGCCCTGGAAGGTAAAATAACAGTTGAACATATATTTATATAATATATACATTGCTTGCAAAAAGTGGAGATTATACTTGTACACACATTGTTATCACGGTCCCCGTGATTCCCTGTCAATCTCTGTATGTATACATTTGCATTGGAGGAGTCTGATTGGCCCGCCCAGGATGTGCTTTTATATACTGAGGCTTGGGCACTTGTCAATTGCCCTTTCGTGGTGTTGTGTTGCTGCGCCTTGTTATTGATCTCCAGTGTCTCCTGTGTACCGACCCGGCTAGTCTGACTCTCCTTCTGTTCCTGCACCGTAATCTGACCCGGCTCTGGCTGATGACCCTGCACCGTGAACTGACCCGGCTCTGGCTGACAACCCTGCACCGTGAACTGACCCGGCTCTGGCTGACGACCCTGCACCGTGATCCGACCCGGCTCTGGCTGACGACTCCGCTCCGTGATTCGACCCGGTTCTGGCTCCTGATCCTGCTCCGTGCCTGCTCCACTCTCTGTTGGTGTTCCTGCGACTCAGTCATCCGGTTCCGGCTACTGTTCCTGTCCGGTTACTGCTCCTGTCCGGTTGCTGCTCCTGGTTACTCCGGTCGCGCTGGCGACATTCTGACTGTTCTCTGTTGTTCTCGTTGAGCATTTCAAATGTACCAGATTAACCCTTGCACTGCCGGTAGCCTCCGATTACGTGCCATTTGATTCATTGCCAAGCTCCGGTGATTCTCTGAGCCTTAACACAATTGAGCCTCCGCTTTACGCTATACCAGTCCTTGCAGAGCTCCGCCTGTTCGATGCCCGGTGAGCATCGTGATCACGCTGGTTGACACTGGTAGTCCATTCGCTCTTGCAACAAGGATTCTGGGTCACACCTTGTGGGTGTCTGGGCAGTACCTCATTCGCTCAAAGTGTTTTATCCCAACTGCACTACTCTGTGCATCGGCTCTTCATAGCTTGGGCAATTCCGTTCTACTGTGGCCTCCCAAGGGCTGGCATACTTCAGTGGCAGACGCAGGGTTACTCGATACTCATTCAGGGCGATTCCTATTCTGGTTACATCAAATTGGCAGTTGCAATCCTCATAAGCCCACTGTGGTGGTACGGGCTCAGCTTAGAGCAACAGGGGCTCATCCTGTTTATGCTTCAAGAGTGTTACAGCGCTTTTCCTGAGTTCCTGATCTACATTTAAAGACTGTTACCATAGACTGCTATATATCTCCTGGGCGTTGGCCAATCTAGCCTGAGCCTTACCAGTTGCTCCACTTAACCCTCTATGCACTACTGTTTGTAGTTTACTCCATCCTCTGTTCATATTGCCTGTTCTTAACTTTACTAGCCCCTAGGGGCAGTGTTGTTCATTTTTATTTCAATAAATTGTATTTTATGTTACATCCTGGTCTGTGTGTCAGAAAACCGTAACAATTGTTCAGTCAATCTTAAGTGTCCTCCATCCTAAGAAATTCTCTGCTTTCTATTATGTTTCTCTGTTTTCCATGTCTTACTGGAATCTGGTTCAAGCTTTCTGGTCTCACTCATGGTTCTTTTCCCCGCCCAGTCTCTCTACTCTTTATCTAGCACCAGCACCTTGCACCTGCACGTAATCTAAGCGTTCGTGCCATGACATTGTATTCAGTCTTGATCAAGTGATTTCCTGTGTTCCAGACCCAGCTATTCCTGACTAACCTTTTGACTGCTGTATTCTTCTTCAGCTTCGACCCCTAGCTTGCTCCTTAAACCATTCTCTTGCCTTTTCCTTGGTACTCTGTTTGTCCGACTCTGATTTGCTCGACAATCCTCGAAGACACCCTTGTATTTCTTCCTTGTTCTATCTCCAACTCCATGTTGCAGACTCCTTGTTGCAGACTCCCTGTGCAACCAATCTCCAACTCTCTGTTGCAGCCTCCTTGTTGCTGACTCCCTGTTGCAGACTCTCTGTGCAACCAGTCTCCAACTCCCTGGTGCTGACTTCCTGCGCATCCAGTCTCCGACTCCCTGTCATTGGTCCCTGTGGCCTCAAAAGATTCAAAAGATTCCTGTGCAAATTCCTTTTAGTCCCAGAGCTGCAATGGAGACAAGTTCAGTTGCTGGTAGGTTTGTCTACATCTGTTCCAGTTCTCAGAGAGTAGTAGTCTGTATCTAGGGGTGCTATCCTGCCATCAGGCTTCACAGCCTGCAACTTTAAACCTGGCTTTGGCCACAGCAAGGCATCCCTAGAGCAGTCTGTGATCCTCAGCTACGTTCTCTATCCTGCGCCCCTTAGCATCTCGCTCTCTGAGACCTACCTAGCAATAGAGTTAGTTTTGTCTTGTGTTGCTCTGTTTCTTTTATATCAATATCTGCTTGTCACCTCTTGGCAGGACCCTATTCCTGGTCAAGCTTATGCAGCAGCTTACAAGGGCGCTTCCTGAACTGAAAACGTTGCAGTTTCTCAGCCCATCCTAAGAAGTGCTTTGGTTCTCAGATTTTTTTCCTCATTCCTTCCTGAGATTGTTCTATTCCAAAGATCGTCCCCAAGTCAATCCTGGAATTGCTCTAATCCATCGGTCTTTAGTCGGTCTATCTTAGGACTGCTCAGATCCAAAGAACTCTAATCAGTCCATAACTAATTATCAAGGTGCCCGTGATTGCTCTCTTTTCTTGTCTGTTACCAGTAGTGGGCTCTCCATTGGCTGGCTGCCGTCAGCCCGCCCTGTATAGCCTATTTAAACCTAGTCAGGGCACCCTTTGGTTGCCCTTTCGTGTTGTCTCTATGCTGTAGCATATGGTCCTGTTCCTGAGTCTCCTGGGCCTCTGCTGTGTTCCGGCGACCTGTATTCTATATGTTCCAGCAATTCCAGTTGAAGAGTTCCTGCCTTCTGCTGATCCGGCCGTCCCTCCGCTTCCTGCTGCCAGTCCCCGCTGATGTTCCAGTTGACCGTCTGCCTGCTGGTTCCTGCTTCCATTCACACGTACAGGGTACTGGTTCGCTCCTTAAGCCACCCGGCTGTCTCAGTGTTATGGTGTTCCACATATAGGGCACTGGTTCGCTCCTCAAGCCACCCAGATGTGTTAGTGTTATAGCGTCCCACGTACAGGGTACTAGTTCGCTCCTTAAGCCACCCGGCTCTTTCAGTGTTATAGCGTTCCACGTACAGGGTACTGGTTCACCCCTTAAGCCACCCAGCTGTTTCAATTTTATAGCGTTCCACGTACAGGGTACTGGTTCGCTCCTCAAGCCACCCGGCTGTCTCAGTGTTATTGCGTTCCACGTACAGGGTGCTGGTTCGCTCCTTAAGCCACCCGGCTGTCTCAGTGTTATGGCGTTCCACATATAGGGCACTGGTTCGCTCCACAAGCCATCCGGCTGTCTTTGACTGCTAAAGTTCCACGTACAGGGTACTGGTTCGCTCCTCTGACCACTCGGCTGTCTCAGTATCATAGCATTCCACGTACTGGGTACTGGTTCGCTCCTCAAGCCACCCAGCTGCCTCAGTGTTATATATATAGCGTCCCACGTACTGGGTACTGGTTCGCTCCATGCATATCTGATTGCTCTATTGTAGTAGGGCGTTCCATCTGTGAAGGGCATTACTGAGCACTATTATCTCTGCTGCTGGCGGCTTACTTTCTGACTCGGCCTCTTTACCATCTTAGTGACTGTTTCTCCACCAGTCAGTCACTTTCGTGTGGTCTAATATCTCCTCCAGTCATCGGGCTGCCTTGCCCGGGATATAGTGGTAAGGCCGGTAGAACCTGTCCTGTTTCCTTGGGTTGCCTTACCCGGTATTGGCAAGGCCGGTAGAGCCTACGTAGCTAACTGTTTATTGGCTGTCTTGCCCGGTATATGGTAAGGCCGGTAGAACCTGTCCTGTTTCCTGGGGTTGCCTTACCCGGTATTGGCAAGACTGGTAGAGCCTGTGTAGTCACTTACCAATTGGCTGTCTTGCCCGGTATATGGTAAGGCCGGTAGAACCCGTCCTGTTTCCTGGGGTTGCCTTACCCGGTATTGGCAAGACCGGTAGAGCTTGTGTAGTCACTTATCAATTGGCTGTCTTGCCCGGTATATGGTAAGGCTGGTAGAACCTGTCCTGTTTCCTTGGGTTGCCTTACCCGGTATTGGCAAGACCAGTAGAGCCTGTGTAAGCACCTGTCGATTGGCTGTCTTGCCCGGTATATGGTAAGGTCGGTAGAACCTGTCCTGTCTCCTTGGGTTGCCTTACCTGGTATTGGCAAGACCGGTAGAGCCTCTCCTTATCCGTTCCAATCTCCTGGCTGCCCTGCCCGGTCTATTGGCAGGGTCGGTAGAGCCTATATTGCTACTATTTGCATTGTATTCCTGTCTAATAAAGATATATGTGTGTACGTGTATATTACCCTATGGGGCTGCATTAACTTTTCAATAAAGTTAAGTTTTTACCTAACTCTGCGTCTGAGAGTCTTAACAAACCGTGACACTAATATTATTTAATACATTATTTCATCATATATATATCATGTACTTCAAACTATCATCTGTATATAACATTTATTTTATAAAGAAGGTGTATAATGTATAATGTAATGTGGATATGATAGGTACAGATGTACAGGACATAAGGTTCTTGTTTTCTTAAGCTGGTCATAACTAAAAGTCAGAGATAATCAAGAGGGTTCAGGACTAATCCCACATCACTTAGATTCGTCACTGACTACACTCCGCCAAAATAAGTAATCAAGTATTGAGGTCCATCTTATTAGCTATAAGAATGGCTGTGATACTGAAATGTGAAACATCCTGAAGCACCAGTTTCCTTCCGTCCCCTAGAGAGGTGCTGCAAGCAAACTCAAGTGAGGACCAGCTCCACGCTCTGTGCCAAGTGACGGATTTAGTCTTCTTTAGTGGAGTGGACTATGGGTGCAGAAACAATTATGTATTATTATTTTTTATTATTAGTAGTAGTAGTAGTAGGAGGAGGAGGAGGAGGAGTATAGTAGAAGTATTAGTACAGTAGTAGTAGTGTAGTAGTAGTATAGTAGTAGCAGTAGTAGTAGTATAGTAGTAGTAGTGTAGTAGTATAGTAGTAGTAGTGGTAGAAGTAGTAGTAGTAGTATAGTAGAAGTAGTGTAGTAGTATAGTAGTAGTAGTAGTAGTATAGTAGAAGTAGTGTAGTAGTATAGTAGTAGTAGTAGTAGTAGTAGTAGTAGTAGTAGTAGTAGTATAGTAGTAGTATAGTAGTAGTAGTAGTAGTAGTAGTAGTAGTATTAGTAGTAGTAGTAGTAGTAGTAGTAGTATAGTAGTAGTATAGTAGTAGTAGTAGTAGTAGTAGTAGTAGTAGTAGTAGTAGTATAGTAGTAGTAGTAGTAGTAGTAGTAGTAGAAGTAGTGTAGTAGTATAGTAGTAGTAGTAGTAGTAGTAGTAGTAGTAGTAGTAGTAATATAGTAGTAGTATAGTAGTAGTAGTAGTAGTAGTAGTAGTAGTAGTAGTAGTAGTAGTATAGTAGTAGTAGTAGTAGTAGTAGTAGTAGTAGTAGTAGTAGTAGTAGTAGTAGTAGTAGTAGTAGTAGTATTATAGTAGAAGTAGTGTAGTAGTATAGTAGTAGTAGTAGTAGTAGTATAGTAGAAGTAGTGTAGTAGTATAGTAGTAATAGTATAGTAGTAGTAGTAGTATAGTAGAAGTAGTGTAGTAGTATTAGTAGTAGTATAGTAGTAGCAGTATAGTAGAAGTAGTGTAGTAGAATAGTAGTAGTAGTAGTAGTAGTAGTAGTATAGTAGACGTAGTATAGTAGTATAGTAGTAGTAGTATAGTAGCAGTAGTAGTAGTATAGTAGAAGTAGTGTAGTAGTAGTAGTAGTAGTAGTAGTAGTAGTAGTAGTATATAGTAGTAGTATAGTAGCAGTAGTAGTAGTAGTAGCATAGTAGTAGTATAGTATTAGTAGTAGTATTGTAGAAGTAGTGTAATAGTATAGTAGTAGTATAGTTAAAGTAGTGTAGTAGTATAGTAGAAGTAGTGTAGTAGTAATAGTACCTATCAGACTGAAACAAAATCCGTCACATGATATCAATATAAATAAAAGTGGCTCCTTGCACTGGAAATGTATCACCTAGGCTGGGTCTCTGCATTGGTTAGGATCATGTGAGGGAATCCACTGGCCATTTACAGGACGTTTACCTATTGCTACTAGTGGTGGTAAGACTAAGAGAAGAGAAAGGAAAATAAACAGAGAGGAGAGATGTAGGGTGGCAGTGGGACAGGCAATCTATACCACTCTGTATAACATTCTGGTATCACAATGTGCACTGATCATATTCACCCTGTAAAGCAGAACAATTATATTTTTCTTACTGTTTAACCAAATGAGTGCCAGAGGGGTATGCAATGCATCATGAATCAATGAGTTGCATATTACTCTTGCACTCTAAGGGTTACGATAAGCTAATGTATGAAGAGCAAATGCTTTCTGGAATTCATTTTGATAGTTTGCTACAGAGCGTTGTCTCAGCATCTGAATAGTTACAGTTTATAACTGAGTTACTAGGAAGAATTAGCACAATATTTACACAGATAATTAGAATTTCAGCTATGGAATTAACCTCTAATATACTAGCGACCAATTGGGAACTGACTGTCTTTTTTTGTTTCTGCTTTTTAATATTGCCTGCTAAATGTCATTTTTGTAACTTTTAAATCTAATAATCTAATAGCTGGTCTTCAAGTGAACACAAATATAAAAGGTCTATTCCGGAATTAGCAGATTTATTACATACTTCGGTGGTAAAATAGTTTAATTAAAACTTTAATTGGGATATCAGCTTTAAACACATCAGTGTTTGTGTGTCTTACACAAGCTATTTCAAATGTTGTTTTAGACCACCTGCTAATTTCTTGATTGTAATGTCCTCCACTTATTAAACTTTATCAGTCTAATTCTCATTTCAGTTTTAGTATCAGTCCTAGGGATGGGTGAAAAGTCCCTATTTTGCAGATATTTAAGTGAAAAAAAAAATCCTCTTCTTCAGTAATGATCCCGTGGCTTCAAAGAAAACATTCTAATTTCTACTTTTCAATACCTGTATGTATGTATGTATGTATATCTTTATTTACATAGAGTGTCCGCAGAGCCTTACAATAGACGTATGTTGCATTAAATAAGAGGGGATAAAATAAGTGCCACATTCATAGAAACATTAGGAGAGAGGTCCTTGCCCCAAGGAGCTTACAGTCTAAATGGGTAATAGGAGACAGATAACAGGGTATAAGGGTGTCAAGTGCTGAGATTACAAGTTCTGAGATTGGCCAAAGGTAGTGCATGGTCCTAGTGCCCCAGAAGATAAGATTTCAGGGCAGACTTAAAGACAGAGGGGGATTGTGCAAGACATAGGGAGAGGGGTAGGGAGTTCCATATGTATAAAGCAGAAAGCGAGAAAGGTTTGAGACAGGACAGGGCAGAGGGTGTGGATGGTGCAATAAGAAGTGTGTTGTGTGCTGAGCAAAGGAGGTGGCCAGGAACATAAGAGGACACGAGGGAAGAGATGTAAGGAGGGGTAGCAGTGTGGAGAAGGAGAGTGTTGTGATTCCTGCAGCCGAGTTTAAAACATATTGTATAGGTGAGAGATAAGTGGCAGGGAGGCCAGTTAGTAGGATATTGCAATAGTCTAAACGGGGCAGAATGAGGGCATGTACAAGGGTTTTAGTAGTTTGTTGGGAGAGGAACGGGAGGATTATATCAATATTGTGAAGAAAGAAGTGAGATGTTCTAGCCACTGAGTTAATGTGAGGGGAGAAGGAAAGAGAGGAATCAAATATGGCCCCAAGGCAGCGTGCTGAGCTGACCGGATCAATATCAATTCCATCAACAGTAATGTTGAAACTATGTGTTGGGCAAGGTCTTGGAGGGAAAATGAACAGTTCAGTTTTGGACATGTTCATCTACAGCGGATGATGGGCCATCCCAGAGGATGAGGCCAAGAGGCAGTCTGAAATTTGTAGCAGGATTTGAGGTGAAAGATCAGGAGTGGAGATGTAAATTTGGGTATCATCACCATATAGATGGTACTTGAAGCTAAATTAATTAATAAGTTCACCCAATGAAAGGGGTGTACAGTGAGAAAATCAGCAGACCCAGAACAGAGCCTTGAGGTACCTTGAGGCACCTCCAATAATACTCCTGAGAGAACTTTGCAAATTTCTGCCTGTACTTTCAGTCAGTGACAGCCAGAGCAATACTACTGCTGTTGACTATTGAAGTGGTGAAATATACAGGTGAAAGTAAAAGCTACTAGCTATTAGCAGGTTAAGACTAGGGATAGGTGAAAGTTGTTGCCATGTTCCCACAAGAAATTTCGCAAAAACCACGCTGTTATCTGCTTTTTCACGGGAAAATTCACTTTAACCCCTTAACGACGGATGACTTACCAGGTACGTCCCGCAGAAACTGTCACTTAGTGACAGAGGACGTACCTGGTAAGTCACGGAAGTCCGGGTCTCCGTGCGGCTGCACGCCGCTCGGAGACTCCGGACTTGTTTGAAAAAAATGTTCCTCGGACGTTAAGGTGACAGCCAGCTGTCGCTAAGGGGTTAAAACTAGCGGTTAAAATTTTTGCATCTTTCACCCATTGGCCAAAATCTTTCACCATTTTTTCAACGGCTAAAAAGTTTTCGCCCATTGATTGACATTGTTTTCGCAATTCCGCTATAAAAACGTGAATTTTTTCGCTCAAGGCAGACACAATAGGAGCAGTTACAGAGCGAGATAGACGTGGTGTGCTGTTCTCTTGTGATATTTTGCAAAAAGTGAGGTTGGAGAAGCTCATAGTGACTCCTATCAATATGAGCAGCAAAAAGAGGAACTGGAAGGACCCTTATTATGTGTCCACTGAGTCCGAGGAGGAGGAAGTGACTAGCAGTACTGAACCAATGCTGTCCAGTCCCCCTAAATCACCCCAAGGGATCTTGGGGAATTTAATGAGAAGGGAGGGAGAAAAGGGAATGAAAAGGAAGGGGGAAAAGGGAAGGAAGGGAGAAAAGGGAATGGGAAGAAAAGAAGAAAAGGATAGTACTAGTGAGAGCAGGACAGCTCAGCTGCATCTGCCTTCTACAAGACGTGCTGCCCCTGCTGCCAGTGCCACCATTTCTGTTCCTGCAGCCACTGGTGTTGTACCTGTTGCTGGTACTGAACCTGCTGCTAGTACTGAACCTGCTGCTGGTACTGAACTTGCTGCTAGTACTGAACCTGCTGCTGGTACTGAACTTGCTGTCAGTGCTGAACCTGCTGCTGGTACTGAACTTGCTGCCAGTGCTGAACCTGCTGCCAGTACTGAACTTGCTGCCAGTACTGAACCTGCTGCTAGTACTGAACCTGCTGCTAGTACTGAACCTGCTGCCAGTACTGAACCTGCTGCTAGTACTGAACCTGCTGCTAGTACTGAACCTGCTGCCAGTGCTGAACCTGCTGCTAGTACTGAACCTGCTGCCAGTGCTGAACCTGCTGCCAGTACTGAACCTGCTGCTAGTACTGAACCTGCTGCCAGTGCTGAACCTGCTGCCAGTACTGAACCTGCTGCTAGTACTGAACCTGCTGCTAGTACTGAACCTGCTGCCAGTGCTGAACCTGCTGCTAGTACTGAACCTGCTGCCAGTGCTGAACCTGCTGCTAGTACTGAACCTGCTGCCAGTGCTGAACCTGCTGCTAGTACTGAACCTGCTGCCAGTACTGAACCTGCTGCCAGTGCTGAACCTGCTGCTAGTGCTGAACCTGCTGCCAGTACTGAACCTGCTGCTAGTACTGAACCTGCTGCTAGTACTGAACCTGCTGCTAGTACTGAACCTGCTGCCAGTGCTGAACCTGCTGCTAGTACTGAACCTGCTGCCAGTACTGAACCTGCTGCTAGTACTGAACCTGCTGCTAGTACTGAACCTGCTGCTAGTACTGAACTTGCTGCCAGTGCTGAACCTGCTGCTAGTACTGAACCTGCTGCTAGTACTGAACCTGCTGCCAGTGCTGAACCTGCTGCTAGTACTGAACCTGCTGCCAGTGCTGAACCTGCTGCCAGTGCTGAACCTGCTGCTGGTACTGAACCTGCTGCCAGTGCTGAACCTGCTGTCAGTGCTGAACCTGCTGCCAGTGCTGAACCTGCTGCTGGTACTGAACTTGCTGCCAGTGCTGAACCTGCTGCTAGTACTGAACCTGCTGCTAGTACTGAACCTGCTGCCAGTACTGAACCTGCTGCTAGTACTGAACCTGCTGCCAGTGCTGAACCTGCTGCCAGTGCTGAACCTGCTGCTGGTACTGAACCTGCTGCCAGTGCTGAACCTGCTGCTGGTACTGAACCTGCTGCCAGTACTGAACCTGCTGCCAGTACTGAACCTGCTGCCAGTACTGAACCTGCTGCCAGTACTGAACCTGCTGCTAGTACTGAACCTGCTGCCAGTACTGAACCTGCTGCCAGTACTGAACCTGCTGCCAGTACTGAACCTGCTGCCAGTGCTGAACCTGCTGCTAGTACTGAACCTGCTGCCAGTACTGAACCTGCTGCCAGTACTGAACCTGCTGCCAGTGCTGAACCTGCTGCTAGTACTGAACCTGCTGTCAGTGCTGAACCTGCTGCCAGTGATGAACCTGCTGTCAGTACTGAACCTGCTGCTAGTACTGAACCTGCTGCTGGTACTGAACCTGCTGCCAGTGCTGAACCTGCTGCTAGTACTGAACCTGCTGCCAGTGCTGAACCTGCTGCTAGTACTGAACCTGCTGCTGGTACTGAACCTGCTGCCAGTACTGAACCTGCTGCCAGTACTGAACCTGCTGCCAGTACTGAACCTGCTGCTAGTACTGAACCTGCTGCTAGTACTGAACCTGCTGTCAGTGCTGAACCTGCTGCCAGTGATGAACCTGCTGCTAGTACTGAACCTGCTGCTAGTACTGAACCTGCTGCCAGTGCTGAACCTGCTGCTAGTACTGAACCTGCTGCTAGTACTGAACCTGCTGCTAGTACTGAACCTGCTGCTAGTACTGAACCTGCTGCTAGTACTGAACCTGCTGCCAGTGCTGAACCTGCTGCCAGTGCTGAACCTGCTGCTAGTAGTGAACCTGCTGCTAGTACTGAACCTGCTGCTAGTACTGAACCTGCTGCTAGTACTGAACCTGCTGCTAGTACTGAACCTGCTGCTAGTACTGAACCTGCTGCTAGTACTGAACCTGCTGCTGGTACTGAACCTGCTGCCAGTGCTGAACCTGCTGCCAGTACTGAACCTGCTGCTGGTACTGAACCTGCTGCTAGTACTGAACCTGCTGCTAGTACTGAACCTGCTGCTAGTACTGAACCTGCTGCTGGTACTGAACCTGCTGCTGGTACTGAACCTGCTGCCAGTGCTGAACCTGCTGCCAGTACTGAACCTGCTGCCAGTGCTGAACCTGCTGCTAGTACTGAACCTGCTGCCAGTACTGAACCTGCTGCTAGTACTGAACCTGCTGCCAGTGCTGAACCTGCTGCTAGTACTGAACCTGCTGCTAGTACTGAACCTGCTGCTAGTACTGAACCTGCTGCCAGTGCTGAACCTGCTGCTAGTACTGAACCTGCTGCTAGTACTGAACCTGCTGTCAGTACTGAACCTGCTGCTGGTACTGAACCTGCTGCTGGTACTGAACCTGCTGCCAGTACTGAACCTGCTGCTAGTACTGAACCTGCTGCCAATACTGAACCTGCTGCCAGTACTGAACCTGCTGCAGTGCTGAACCTGCTGCCAGTACTGAACCTGCTGCTGGTACTGAACCTGCTGCTAGTACTGAACCTGCTGCTAGTACTGAACCTGCTGCCAGTACTGAACCTGCTGCCAGTACTGAACCTGCTGCTAGTACTGAACCTGCTGCTAGTACTGAACCTGCTGCCAGTACTGAACCTGCTGCCAGTACTGAACCTGCTGCCAGTGCTGAACCTGCTGCTGGTACTGAACCTGCTGCCAGTACTGAACCTGCTGCCAGTACTGAACCTGCTGCTAGTACTGAACCTGCTGCTAGTACTGAACCTGCTGCTAGTACTGAACCTGCTGCTGGTACTGAACCTGCTGCCAGTGCTGAACCTGCTGCTAGTACTGAACCTGCTGCCAGTACTGAACCTGCTGCTAGTACTGAACCTGCTGCCAGTACTGAACCTGCTGCTAGTACTGAACCTGCTGCCAGTACTGAACCTGCTGCTAGTACTGAACCTGCTGCCAGTACTGAACCTGCTGCTAGTACTGAACCTGCTGCTAGTACTGAACCTGCTGCCAGTGCTGAACCTGCTGCTGGTACTGAACCTGCTGCCAGTACTGAACCTGCTGCCAGTACTGAACCTGCTGCTAGTACTGAACCTGCTGCTAGTACTGAACCTGCTGCTAGTACTGAACCTGCTGCTGGTACTGAACCTGCTGCCAGTGCTGAACCTGCTGCTAGTACTGAACCTGCTGCCAGTACTGAACCTGCTGCTAGTACTGAACCTGCTGCCAGTACTGAACCTGCTGCTAGTACTGAACCTGCTGCCAGTACTGAACCTGCTGCTAGTACTGAACCTGCTGCCAGTACTGAACCTGCTGCTAGTACTGAACCTGCTGCTAGTACTGAACCTGCTGCCAGTGCTGAACCTGCTGCCAGTACTGAACCTGCTGCCAGTGCTGAACCTGCTGCTAGTACTGAACCTGCTGCCAGTACTGAACCTGCTGCTAGTACTGAACCTGCTGCTAGTGCTGAACCTGCTGCCAGTACTGAACCTGCTGCCAGTACTGAACCTGCTGCTAGTACTGAACCTGCTGCTGGTACTGAACCTGCTGCCAGTGATGAACCTGCTGCCAGTGCTGAACCTGCTGCCAGTACTGAACCTGCTGCTAGTACTGAACCTGCTGCTAGTACTGAACCTGCTGCTAGTACTGAACCTGCTGCCAGTACTGAACCTGCTGCCAGTACTGAACCTGCTGCCAGTACTGAACCTGCTGCTAGTACTGAACCTGCTGCTGGTACTGAACCTGCTGCTAGTACTGAACCTGCTGCCAGTACTGAACCTGCTGCTAGTACTGAACCTGCTGCTAGTACTGAACCTGCTGCTGGTACTGAACCTGCTGCCAGTACTGAACCTGCTGCTAGTACTGAACCTGCTGCCAGTACTGAACCTGCTGCTAGTACTGAACCTGCTGCCAGTACTGAACCTGCTGCTAGTACTGAACCTGCTGCTAGTACTGAACCTGCTGCCAGTACTGAACCTGCTGCTAGTACTGAACCTGCTGCCAGTGCTGAACCTGCTGCTAGTACTGAACCTGCTGCTGGTACTGAACCTGCTGCTAGTACTGAACCTGCTGCTAGTACTGAACCTGCTGCTAGTACTGAACCTGCTGCAGTGCTGAACCTGCTGCCAGTACTGAACCTGCTGCCAGTGCTGAACCTGCTGCTAGTACTGAACCTGCTGCCAGTGCTGAACCTGCTGCTAGTACTGAACCTGCTGCCAGTACTGAACCTGCTGCTAGTACTGAACCTGCTGCCAGTGCTGAACCTGCTGCTAGTACTGAACCTGCTGCCAGTACTGAACCTGCTGCTAGTACTGAACCTGCTGCCAGTACTGAACCTGCTGCTAGTACTGAACCTGCTGCCAGTACTGAACCTGCTGCTAGTACTGAACCTGCTGCTAGTACTGAACCTGCTGCCAGTGCTGAACCTGCTGCTAGTACTGAACCTGCTGCTGGTACTGAACCTGCTGCTAGTACTGAACCTGCTGCCAGTGCTGAACCTGCTGCCAGTACTGAACCTGCTGCTGGTACTGAACCTGCTGCTAGTACTGAACCTGCTGTCAGTGCTGAACCTGCTGCCAGTACTGAACCTGCTGCTGGTACTGAACCTGCTGCTAGTACTGAACCTGCTGCCAGTGCTGAACCTGCTGCTAGTACTGAACCTGCTGCTGGTACTGAACCTGCTGCTAGTACTGAACCTGCTGCCAGTGCTGAACCTGCTGCCAGTACTGAACCTGCTGCTGGTACTGAACCTGCTGCTAGTACTGAACCTGCTGCTAGTACTGAACCTGCTGTCAGTACTGAACCTGCTGCTGGTACTGAACCTGCTGCTGGTACTGAACCTGCTGCCAGTACTGAACCTGCTACTAGTACTGAACCTGCTGCCAGTACTGAACCTGCTGCTAGTACTGAACCTGCTGCCAGTGCTGAACCTGCTGCCAGTGCTGAACCTGCTGCTAGTACTGAACCTGCTGCTAGTACTGAACCTGCTGCCAGTACTGAACCTGCTACCAGTGCTGAACCTGCTGCTAGTACTGAACCTGCTGCTAGTACTGAACCTGCTGCCAGTGCTGAACCTGCTGCCAGTACTGAACCTGCTGCTGGTACTGAACCTGCTGCTAGTACTGAACCTGCTGCCAGTACTGAACCTGCTGCCAGTACTGAACCTGCTGCTAGTACTGAACCTGCTGCTGGTACTGAACCTGCTGTCAGTGCTGAACCTGCTGCCAGTACTGAACCTGCTGCTAGTACTGAACCTGCTGCTAGTACTGAACCTGCTGCCAGTACTGAACCTGCTGCCAGTGCTGAACCTGCTGCCAGTACTGAACCTGCTGCTAGTACTGAACCTGCTGCCAGTACTGAACCTGCTGCCAGTGCTGAACCTACTGCTAGTACTGAACCTGCTGCTAGTACTGAACCTGCTGCCAGTACTGAACCTGCTGCTAGTACTGAACCTGCTGCCAGTACTGAACCTGCTGCCAGTGCTGAACCTGCTGCTAGTACTGAACCTGCTGCCAGTGCTGAACCTGCTGCTAGTACTGAACCTGCTGCCAGTACTGAACCTGCTGCTAGTACTGAACCTGCTGCTAGTGCTGAACCTGCTGCTAGTGCTGAACCTGCTGCTAGTACTGAACCTGCTGCTAGTACTGAACCTGCTGCTAGTACTGAACCTGCTGCCAGTACTGAACCTGCTGCCAGTGCTGAACCTGCTGCCAGTACTGAACCTGCTGCTAGTACTGAACCTGCTGCCAGTACTGAACCTGCTGCCAGTGCTGAACCTACTGCTAGTACTGAACCTGCTGCTAGTACTGAACCTGCTGCCAGTACTGAACCTGCTGCTAGTACTGAACCTGCTGCCAGTACTGAACCTGCTGCCAGTGCTGAACCTGCTGCTAGTACTGAACCTGCTGCCAGTACTGAACCTGCTGCCAGTACTGAACCTGCTGCTAGTACTGAACCTGCTGCTAGTACTGAACCTGCTGCCAGTACTGAACCTGCTGCCAGTACTGAACCTGCTGCTAGTACTGAACCTGCTGCTAGTACTGAACCTGCTGCTAGTACTGAACCTGCTGCTAGTACTGAACCTGCTGCTAGTACTGAACCTGCTGCCAGTACTGAACCTGCTGCTAGTACTGAACCTGCTGCCAGTACTGAACCTGCTGCTGGTACTGAACCTGCTGCCAGTACTGAACCTGCTGCTAGTACTGAACCTGCTGCCAGTACTGAACCTGCTGCTAGTACTGAACCTGCTGCCAGTACTGAACCTGCTGCTGGTACTGAACCTGCTGCTAGTACTGAACCTGCTGCTAGTACTGAACCTGCTGCTAGTACTGAACCTGCTGCCAGTACTGAACCTGCTGCTAGTACTGAACCTGCTGCCAGTACTGAACCTGCTGCTAGTACTGAACCTGCTGCCAGTACTGAACCTGCTGCCAGTGCTGAACCTGCTGCTAGTACTGAACCTGCTGCCAGTACTGAACCTGCTGCCAGTACTGAACCTGCTGCTAGTACTGAACCTGCTGCTAGTACTGAACCTGCTGCCAGTACTGAACCTGCTGCCAGTACTGAACCTGCTGCTAGTACTGAACCTGCTGCTAGTACTGAACCTGCTGCTAGTACTGAACCTGCTGCTAGTACTGAACCTGCTGCCAGTACTGAACCTGCTGCTAGTACTGAACCTGCTGCCAGTACTGAACCTGCTGCTGGTACTGAACCTGCTGCCAGTACTGAACCTGCTGCTAGTACTGAACCTGCTGCCAGTACTGAACCTGCTGCTAGTACTGAACCTGCTGCCAGTACTGAACCTGCTGCTGGTACTGAACCTGCTGCTAGTACTGAACCTGCTGCTAGTACTGAACCTGCTGCTAGTACTGAACCTGCTGCCAGTACTGAACCTGCTGCTAGTACTGAACCTGCTGCCAGTACTGAACCTGCTGCCAGTACTGAACCTGCTGCTGGTACTGAACTTGCTGTCAGTGCTGAACCTGCTGCTGGTACTGAACCTGCTGCTAGTACTGAACCTGCTGCTAGTACTGAACCTGCTGCTAGTACTGAACCTGCTGCTGGTACTGAACCTGCTGCCAGTACTGAACCTGCTGCCAGTACTGAACCTGCTGCTAGTACTGAACCTGCTGCCAGTACTGAACCTGCTGCTAGTACTGAACCTGCTGCCAGTACTGAACCTGCTGCTAGTACTGAACCTGCTGCCAGTGCTGAACCTGCTGCTAGTACTGAACCTGCTGCTAGTACTGAACCTGCTGCCAGTACTGAACCTGCTGCTAGTACTGAACCTGCTGCTGGTACTGAATCTGCTGCTAGTACTGAACCTGCTGCCAGTGCTGAACCTGCTGCCAGTGCTGAACCTGCTGCTAGTACTGAACCTGCTGCCAGTACTGAACCTGCTGCCAGTGCTGAACCTGCTGCCAGTACTGAACCTGCTGCTAGTACTGAACCTGCTGCTAGTACTGAACCTGCTGCTAGTACTGAACCTGCTGCCAGTACTGAACCTGCTGCCAGTACTGAACTTGCTGTCAGTGCTGAACCTGCTGCCAGTACTGAACCTGCTGCTGGTACTGAACCTGCTGTCAGTGCTGAACCTGCTGCCAGTACTGAACCTGCTGCTAGTACTGAACCTGCTGCCAGTACTGAACCTGCTGCTAGTACTGAACCTGCTGCTAGTACTGAACCTGCTGCCAGTACTGAACCTGCTGCTAGTACTGAACCTGCTGCCAGTGCTGAACCTGCTGCCAGTGCTGAACCTGCTGTTGGTACTGAACTTGCTGTCAGTGCTGAACCTGCTTCTAGTACTGAACCTGCTGCTAACAATAATTTGCCTGCTGCTAGTGTTTCTTGTAATACTCAGGGTGGAAGGAGAAAATGATGCCAAGTGTGACAGCAAGGGACCCTAAATCACACTTGCCATCCCCAAGCAGTCCTGCCAGTGCTAGTACTACTACTACTAAGGTCCAGCAGCTAGTTAGCGTTATGAGTGAAGGAGGGGTAATCAACAATATCCTCATATTATTAGTGACTATGAGACTGATGAGGAAGACTGTGCAGCTGAACTTGATGTGGTTGGTGTTAGTAGTAGTAGCAGTAATGGTGAAGCAGCCGGAGTGGTAGAGGAGTCATTTGAGAGCGCCCAGACTAGCGGTCAAGGGAGCCCACACCATTCCTCTGTTTCTGGGATTTCCCTTCCCTTCACTACAGTGTCTAAGATGAACATGATCCTTAAGAGGCCACTACTTCTGCTAGTGCTAGTATGCCTTCTTTAGGTCAAAAGGAAATGGCAAGCGTGACATTAGGGGACCCTCTGTCACATTGATTGTCACCACGTCCAAGCATCAGTGAGATGTCTAGGATAGAGTAGCAGCAACAACAGCATGTAGGGACTATTGGTGGTGGTGATGATGATGCTGCAGAAGCTGGGGTGGAAGATACATTTGAGCCTTTTTAGCAGAAACTGAGAAGGAATGGGAGACAGGGATGAGGATGGGCATCACCGCCACCACTAGCAATGACATCATGGAATTAGAGGAATTTGCAACTGCTCTAATTACTTCTGATGCTGAGATGCAAGGGCAGCAGGATGCTGAGGAGCAGGTTAGTGTGCCACAGACCACAGTGGACACAGTGGGAGTGGGGTCTACAAGTGATGTGGGACTAGGACAGGTTCCACTTGCCAGTGTGTCAGTTCATCTCTACCCATTGCACACTGTGTGGTGCACTGACCACACATGCCAGTGTGGTGGAGGAGAATCGCAATCAGTGCATCAAGCGGCATCTGAGGAGATTCCATCCTGCAGAATATGCTAAGATGGTGGCAGAGAGGGTTCATCATTACTATTAAACTGTCAGCAAGTTGTCATGTGTCCTTAGCAGGTCTGGAAAAGGGGTACAGTGACAGCGAAAGTACTTAGTTTTGGGTGTCATGGTGTTTGGATTCAATTGTGCCCCCAGATGTTACTTAGCACACACACAGACTGTGCACATTGCAGTTGCTGATGAGACCCGCTGTTCCTGCTCTCAAGGCAAAAAATATGTTCTAATAACAACACACCTATGATGATTTTGGAGGAGGGGCAGGTGGAAAAGATTTAATGGCCAACTTATTCTTTTCTCCACATATACTGGGGGCTACTTATTCTGCTGTTACTGCCTCAGGCGCATCACTGGAGTTAGTTGTGGCAAGTGGAACCGTCATCATCCATCTTCCATGTTACTGCTATTATTGATCCCATTCCCTTTTTATCTGCCTAATCATTCTGCTTCTTAAACAACTCAGCAGCAGCAGTACGAACAACAGTTGCAACTCAGGACTCAGGAGGACATTTGACAGTGTCCACTGGCCAACATGACCTGTTGGCATTAGGCCAGTAAGGCTTTTTTATTTATTTATTTTTTTGCTAAAAAAAAAAAAAAAAATCAATTTTGTGGGCTTTGTTTCTAACAAGCCTAAGTCCAACAAATCAATGTTTCCTTAAGGCTTGTGTCAAACAAGCTTAATTCCTACAAATCAATGTTTCTTCAGGGCTTGAGCCTTTAATAAGTCTAAGTCCTACAAAGGCCTCTAACAACAAATCAAACAAATCATCCTCTACAAAATACTCTATCAAGTAAAATATTAGTCCACCCCAGTGTCAGCTTATGTCAGGGGGTTCATGTCTCTAGCACTTTAAATACAAATGTCTTATTTTATATTATTGATTTTTTACTATTAACTGTCCCCCTATATCAGTCAAGAAACCCCCCAAAACAAATTCCCTGTTCAAATGATTCATTCATTCACCAACACAGGCACCCTCCACAGACCCCTTTATACCATGTCTTATGGTTTACTGGGATTGGTTCCCCTAATCCCAGTAAACTACCCCCCAAAAATAATCCTGTTCAACTGATTCTTTCCCCACACCCCACCAACACAGACACCCTCATTCCCCTTTTATACTATACCTTTGAGAAATAAAATATTATTTGCTATGTGTTGTGTGTAACTTCTGTGTTCCCATTGATTTCAATGGAATGAGCTAGGCAAAAAAAGCGGAAAAAAGTGGAAAATCTGCACTTTTCGCAGGAAATGTTTCACCAAGCGGAGAGTGCCATTTTTTGCCAATTTCAGTTTGAGGCAGAAATGTTCACCCTAGTTAAGACTGACAGCAACATAACCCTTGAATAATTTGTTAGCTGGTAGGGACCAATATTGTAAGCTGGTGATGGCAGGGTAGAAGGTAACACTGTTTCAAGGAATGTAGTTCATTGTTAGCAATATCAGGCCAAGACCCATGGCAACATAAACCTTGAAACAGTTGCTGCTTTCCACTGATAGAAAAGATATCCGATGAGCAGTTAGATGGTATAGTCTGTAATCTGGCCTCTTGTCCATCTATTTGCAGGCAGGTGAACATTCTTCTCTTGTGATGTCTCCAGCCCTTTTGCCACTACACTGACCTCCTGCTTGTACCACTCTGGCATCGCCAGCTTTCTTTGTGCCAGGGGGGTGCAACACATGATGACATCAGTTCTTTATAAATAATAAAGTGAACATTATGGCAGTTGTGCCATTCCTTAGGTGAACATTTTTACTTCTTTCAAAGACCTCAGTAAGTGTGGGTTGGCAGCTCTTTGAAGAAGAACTATGTAACATCATTGCTTTAATAACGAGGTGACTACTACTAGCAGCTGTGAAGGTGATGGTGGCTAGGAATGGGCATAAAATTCTGTTTTGTTCCTGTGGATATCTGCCATTTTCTCCACACTCCGAAAATCCATGATGTGCCAGGACTGTCACTGGTCTATAAGTTCTGAACCAGGCGTTATGGTCCTGGCACGTCAAGGGTCCTTAAGGGCTTAATTTTTCCAGTACAGGATGAGAATTAGCCATTGGCAATGAGTGGTAATTTGTGCTGTACAGTAAATCTGTGTCACTATATGCTTGTCCCACATCTTCTTGTACTCGTGGGAGTCAGTGTCAGTTGCACATGTCTGTGTCTTGAGTGTCAGTCTGGAAAGTATATCTGTCCATCAGTCAATAAGGCTCAGTCACTCAGGTAAGAACTTGGATCACCTGCCTATCTCATTTCTCAATCAAAAAGAAAGTTTGGTTTTTTTTGGTAATTCTTCTTTCTCCATCCACCATCTCCCAGAGTCCTCAAACTCCCACACACAGAACAAATTATCTGTCAGAGAGATTCCTACAAGTGAACTCAAACACCAATCCAGTTGTCTAACTCCTCTAACCCTAAAAAAATATTGTCTCTCTCACACACACACACACACACACACACACACACACACACAAACACAAGCTGCATGAACCTCCCACTTCTTTATCACTATCTCGGGGAATACAAGCAAAGCTTTCATGTGGGAGAGGGGTCATTGTTATCAATGATTTCAATGCAATGATCAAGGTGGAAAAAAGGGAAAAAAGGCATCTTTCTTGAAAAATGTCCCATGTGAAGGGAGGTACCATGTTTATCCTGTTTCAGTTTTGAGACTAAACATTTTTCACATCTCTAATGGTAATTAGTCTGGCACTTGTGGGACCTCTATACTCTTCTCACCCCCTACTAACTCAGGTACAGCAGTCGGAGACATGAATGTTATTGTTACAGATAAAATAATGTTGCGCTCCCTGAGACATCTACAACACTACTTGTATGTGCCCCTCATCTCTGTGAAGCTTCTACCATTGGTCATTGCACCTCTGAAGTGCTGTTTGATGTATCTCTCAATCAGACTTGTGGCTGTGATTGATTTGGGATATCAGCGATGATGAACTAGATGTGATCTGGCTTTGCTCCTTCTCACATGTTTTTTTACAGAGACAACCAATAGCGATGTTTAGCTTTTAAGTAATGAGTGAAGTATCTCTATACTGGTGATTACTGGAGATACTACTACTACTACTATTACTACTACTACTACTACTACTACTACTACTACAGGGGCTAGATAATGCAGTAGTCCTAGCAGTATGTGTCAGTGGTTTATCTCTCTTACTGCTTAGTGAGTGGGAGCGGGTGATCATGTTTAAGACGATTTTGTATTTTTAGGCATGTTTACTTGTTCAGAGTAAGATTTCCAGTTCATCAAAGACTTTTTGAAGAGACATAGTGTTACTTTTTCAGTGGTGGAAGACTGAGCTTTTTTCTTTCAGCATTTTTTTATCCATATCTTTATGGATAATCATTTGTATCAGAAGAAAAGGAAAATGGGGTGGGGGACACATAGTCTAAATCATCATCAAAATGAATAATTGGGTCACCAAACAGCAGCATCCGCGACCTCCCTACTACTTTCATATTATTATAGGTTTTAAAAGTCTGTAAAGCATTGTTCACTTTTCTCCTTTGTATGGAAATTATTAAACATTGCCCATAAATTTGTGGTTTGCTGTTACTGTCACTGTCTGACACAGCATGGCTTAGACACATGGACCTTTTAGCAAGCATCACATCAGCAGTAGAAGGCAGTGGACTATTATGTTTAATTCTGTTAGCGATATGGAAGTGGTCCCAGTAGGCTTGAATTCAGGATTAACATGCTGAAGCCCATCCAAACGCTCCCTTGATTCTTTGTTACCAGTTGTTTATATAGCTACATAGTAAATTAAATTAGGCGGAAAAAATACAGAGTCCATCAAGAGTCCACTTTTACCACTAATATTGCTGACAATATCAGCAGAAGAGCAACATAAAATCAACTTTGGAGTTAGAATGTCAACGTCTTCCAGTTCTGCTAGTTTTTTTGTTCAGGTAACATTTTTCCACCACTTGTATCAGAAAAAGTAATTAATGTTACACGTGGTTGGGGACTAAGATGATGTGAGAAATAATATGGGATGATAATGATGTGATGAATGATATGAGATGATGATGATGATTATAATGATGTGATGAATGATATGAGATGATGATGTGATGAATGATATGAGATGATGATGATGATGATGATGATGATAATGATGTGATGAATGATATGAGATGATGATGTGATGAATGATATGGGATGATGATGTGATGAATGATCTGGGATGATAATGATGTGATGAATGATATGAGATGACGATGATGATGATGATGATGTGATGAATGATATGAGATGATGATGTGATGAATGATCTGGGATGATAATGATGTGATGAATGATATGAGATGATGATGTGATGAATGATATGAGATGAAGATGATGATGATGTGATGAATGATATGAGATGATGATGTGATTATCACGGTGCCCGTGATTCCTTGTTTATATTGTTTCTGTCAGTTATCCAATGTGAGGTCCTCATTGGTTGCCCTGTGTTAAGCCTGCCCAGTATAGCCTTTATATACTGGGCTCCTGCACTCACACATTGTCCTTTCGTTGTGTTCCTGTACCAGTGCTGCGTTTGCTTATGAAATTTCCAGTGTACTGACTTGGCTTGCCTGACTA
Source organism: Rhinophrynus dorsalis (assembly GCA_037306005.1). NCBI lineage: Eukaryota > Metazoa > Chordata > Amphibia > Anura > Rhinophrynidae > Rhinophrynus > Rhinophrynus dorsalis. The sequence goes on along the minus strand of JBBDGT010000323.1, from coordinate 329,902 downwards.
CTCTCCAGTTCCTGCGCCTGTGTACCGACCCGGATTGCCTGACTATTCTTCAGTGTTCATTCCTGTGTATCGACCCGGCCTGGCTGACGTTTCTGCTATCGTGTACCGACCCGGACTGGCTGACATTCCTGCTCCTGTGTCCTGATCCGGCCTGGCTGACATTCCTGCTCCTGGACTCCGACTCGGCAGATCTCTGTTTTGGTCCTGGTCACCTCGGCGACATTCCGACTTCCGGTGCCTTGCCTTGTTTGGCACCTCTGCACACGCAGGATTGCCTAGCATTGTCCCATTTTGGCTCTACAGAGCACCACTTGCCTAGTCCTCCACTCTGTCTAAACCAGTTGCAAGTGTTGCCTCTGTGATAGCACCGGTACATTGCCATTGGCTACGCTCCACTCTGTCAATACCGGTTGCCAGTGTTGCCTCCGTGATTGCACCGGTACATTGCCATTGGTTACGCTCTACTCTGTCAAAACCGGTTGCAAGTGTTGCCTCTGTGATAGCACCGGTACATTGCCATTGGCTACGCTCCACTCTGTCAAAACCGGTTGCAAGTGTTGCCTCCATGATAGCACAGGTACATTGCCATTGGCTACGCTCCACTCTGTCAAAACCGGTTGCTAGTGTTGCTTCTGTGATTGCACCGGTACATTGCCATTGTTATACTCTACTCTGTCCAAAACCGGTTGCAAGTGTTGCCTCCGTGTCAGCACCTGTAGCCCTCCTGTTTACTTCAGTGGACTGGTACTTGCTGTGAATTCAGTCTTTGGCGAGTTTAAGAATCAGCTCAATACCTTCACATATGGGACTGTTTTCCTATCTTGATGAACGTTAACTCCTGCAGTGCTGAAACCTGCAAACCTTATCATCTGCCTGACCTGTGTCAGCATAAACTGTTTGTCTCCTGTATTTGTGCTGGACCTGTGTGGGCCTAATTTACCTGTCGTGTGTCTGTACTATAAGTTGTATATTACAGGACCAGTGAGGGTTCTTTGTGTATTATTGTATTTAATAAAACTGTGTTTTTTATCCTAACTCTGTGTCTGTGAGTCAAACAAACCGTTACAGTGATGAATGATATGAGATGATGATGATGTGATGAATGATATGAGATGATGATGTGATGAATGATATGAGATGAAGATGATGATGATAATGATGTGATGAATGATATGAGATGAAGATGTGATGAATGATATGTGATGATGATGTGATTAATGATATGAGATGAAGATGATGATGATAATGATGTGATGAATGATATGAGATGATGATGTGATGAATGATATGAGATGATGATGATGTGATGAATGATATGAGATGATGATGTGATGAATGATATGAGATGAAGATGATGATGATAATGATGTGATGAATGATCTGGGATGATAATGATGTGATGAATGATATGTGATGATGATGTGATTAATGATATGAGATGAAGATGATGATGATGATAATGATGTGATGAATGATATGAGATGATGATGTGATGAATGATATGAGATGATGATGATGTGATGAATGATATGGGATGATGATAATGATGTGATGAATGATATGAGATGATGATGTAATGAATGATATGAGATGATGATTATGTGATGAATGATATGGGATGATAATTATGTGATGAATGATATGAGATGATGATGATGATGATGATGATGTGATGAATGATATGAGATGATGATGATGATGTGATGAATGATATGGGATGATAACGGTGTGATGAATGATATGAGATTATGATGATGTGATGAATGATATGGGATGATAATCATGTGATGGATGATATGAGATGATGATGTGATGAATGATATGGGATGATAATGATTATGTGATGAATTATATGAGATAATAATGATGTGATGAATGATATGAGATGATGATGATGTGATGAATGATATGGGATGATAATGATGTGATGAATGATATGAGATGATGATGTGATGAATGATATGGGATGATAATGATGTGATGAATGATATGAGATGATGATGATGACAATGTGATGAATGATTTGAGATGATGATGTGATGAATGATATGGGATGATGATGATTATGTGATGAATGATATGGGATGATAATGATGTGATGAATGATATGAGATGATGATGTGATGAATGATATGAGATGATGATGATGATGTGATGAATGATTTGAGATGATGATGTGATGAATGATATGGGATGATGATGATTATGTGATGAATGATATGGGATGATAATGATGTGATGAATGATATGCGATGATGATGTGATAAATGATATGAGATGATGATGACAATGTGATGAATGATTTGAGATGATGTTATGATGAATGATATGAGATGATGATGATGTGATGAATGATATGGGATGATAACGATGTGATGAATGATATGAGATGATGATGATGTGATGAATTATATGGGATGATAATCATGTGATGAATGATATGGGACTATTAAAGACAAGACAAAATTCTGAAAATTTCGCTGGTGAATTAGAGGTTCACAATCTTTCTGAAATTGCAACTACACTGTAAATAACTATGGTTAATTAAATGCTGAAACAGGTCTCTTAATTTCTGTGGACTTGGGAAGTGGACTAATTAACAGCTGATTGACTTTACAATAAAGACATTAGCTACTGTAGTAAAAAGTAAACTAAAATAGTATATAGTTCTTGCAGCTCTTCTAGTCATACATACAACTATCTGAATACTATTGATAACTAACTAGACATCACCAAGTTTGTGTGTATATGTCTTTGTGGTTAAAAAACATTCTGTGAAAATAAAACAAAAGACAGCCCTGGGGTATAATTCCTTAGATACAATTGCAATTGTTCTCCTAACTATTGTAGATAGTAAACTAAAAACTGTACTGAACCCAACATTTCATGAAATGTGTTTCAGGTCTTGTGAACCAGCATGTTTCGTGGGAATACTGAATTTATATAACTGTTTTTTTATCATGCATGGGGCTAATCCCACTACAGTTTTAAAATAGATAACCTGAATACAATTAATTGGACCTAGACATAAAATTGAATATTAACCAAAAGTATGAGGTCAATAGACACAATACATACAATACAGTGGCTAATATAGACTACTTTATATGGCTGTGATCTATTTGTCAATTTATAACATTTGGAGGTTATGCACTAAGGTGTGATAAAGAGTTGATAAAGTTGAGATGAATTTTCCAGATATCACTTGTCCAGTTCCTAAGTTTTTCTACAGAACCTATGTATCAAGGTCTCAAAATTTGGAGAAATGTTAGAGCATTGGCTCCGTAGAATAGCATAGGAACTGGAGATGTGATATCACTGGAGAAGTCATCTCCACCATATAACCTCTTTATCCCACCTTAACTCATTTAAAGTAGAGTAAAGTGATTTTTCAAACAAGTGAAGATATTTTGATCTTGTACAACAGATTACAAACCTCAGTATCAGTTATAACAAATGTTAAATCAATATTAATATATTTATACTGTTCTAGAAGTATTTTTTTTCACTCTTAAACATGTATACGTTTTGTGATCCTGTTAATTACAGCTGAGGCGTTATCTTCAGAAAACTCACTTTACAATCTCCTCCGATGAGATCTATTTTGATGAAAATGGGAGCAGACCTGGATATTATGACATTGTGAACTTGGTTGTCCTCCAAAACAAAAGTGTCACACAGGAAACCATTGGGAGCTTCAACTCTACTGCTCCTGAAAATGAGCAGCTTCAGATCAATAAGAGCGCCATCCAGTGGAACCAAGTATTCACACAGGTAATGATGCCTATTTGATGTTGAACTTGTAACGTGAAGAATCAATTATTTTATGCTTGGTACGTTAGCTTATGAAATGTTATAAGTGGTCAGTTACTCTATTGGGAAGCCATTCAAAGACTGTACAAATCTGGTAAAGCACAATCAGGTTAGCTAAATCAAAAATGTAAAACTAATGTATACAGTGCACAGAATCAATCATCCCCACAAAAACCTTTTCATATGTAAATTGCAAAAAAAGATGGAGACAAAAGGTGTTGGTCATTTGTCAACTGAATAATACACAGAAAAATATAATGCTATTTAGGATCTATGTCATCAGCTATGAGATAACCAAGGGAATGCTGCTCTACCTTGTGGTACGTACTAATCTACCCTTCACTGGGAACTCAAATCTCATCCAGTCTCCATCTACAATTTTAACCCCTTGTGGTATGTACTAATCTATATTAGCCATTTTAACACCCTGTTCCAGTCTCCATATTGCCTGCCTCCCCCAGTCCTCTCCTATATCTCTGTGTCTGTTTATTTTCAGATGATTTAATGGTGTCACACCTGACTGCACTCAGGGCTCTCCCAGTGCAAAACAAATTGTAATTTGGAATCCCACAGTCAGTCAGTCAGTCTTCTTAGGAACTCCAACTAGTATATATTCAGACCCAGTTAGGGGTGGCATTTCCCAGGGAGCAACTACTGCAATACAACTAATTAAAGACAACATTGAAGTAAACACGCTGGATCCAGACCACAGAAATATTTATTTCCACCAAGCATTGACATTTGCATCTTTTATCAAAACTGCTGACCACCTGATGCAAAGAAACCAGGATTACCAGGACTGAATTTACAAACTGCTCCGTTAACCACTAACAGCTGATGAGGAAAAAACAAAACTTGACTCTGATTTCTTCTCCAACCACCATTAACCATTACAACATCTACCTCTACTGATCATCAATGGATTACTTCATTTAACCCTGCATTGACTCCTACCCTCACCAAATACTACACAGTTCTGCAACTGACTCTCCTCACCTTCCCTGGCTCCTACACCCTCTGCAACGTGGATTTACCCTTGATTACCAAGTCACTTGTACTCTCCTGGAACACAGACTGTTGAACAAATGCTACTGCCCCATACATTAACCCCACTATGGCCAATTTGGCACCATGCTTTTTCATCAACTTTCTCACCTGCATAAGACTCTTCTCGTCCTGTGTCCACATTAAGAGTCACTCCATTCTCGTTGCACCCTCACTTCTTCCCTCACCACTTCTCTGTTCCCATGAACTTTTCTCATTCCTCTGCTCCCTATAACTACCATCTCCTTCTACCCCTGCAAAAAAGCCCCACTGCTTCAAATCTCACTCCCACCTTATGTCCCTGTCCCTTCTCCTCCTGATTGCTGCAGGTGACATCTCACCTAACCCAGGCCCCCCTTCCATTCTCTCCTGTAATGCAACACCCACTCACATGCGTAACATTCACAATCTAATAGCCGTACCATGTCACCTAACCTCCCCCCCTTTTGTTTTGGTCTCTGGAACTCCCGCTCTGTGTGTAACAAACTAACAGCTGTTCATGATCTGTTCATTTCTCACTCCCTAAACCTCCTAACCATCACAGAAACTTGGCTCACATCATCAGACACTGTCTCCACTGCTGCACTCTCAAATGGCAGCCTTCAAGTCACCCACACACCCAGGCCTGGCAACAGACAGGTTGGTGGGGTAGGCATCCTGCTGTCCCCTAACCATACATTTCAGGTAATCCCCACTGTTCCCTCTCTCTTCTTCCCTACTTTTGAAACCCACACACTTCGTCTCTTCTCTACCTTCCCTTTGTGTGTTGCTGTCATATACAGGCCACCTGGTCCTACTGCACAATTCCTTGATCTACTGCACAATTCCTTGGCTCCCTCATTTCATGTCCTCTGATGTCCCCACTCTCATCCTGGGTGACTTCAACATTCCTGTAGATAACCATAACACCCCCCCACACCCTCAAACTCCTCTCCTTGACAACCTTCTTTGGCCTATCACAGTGGACCAGCTCTCCCACACACAGTGACAGTCAATCCCTTGACTTGGTCTTCACTAACCTCTGCTTGGTCTCCAACTTCTTTAATGTCCCCTTTTCCCTCTCTGACCACCACCTCCTCACTGGAAACCTCATCATACCACGCTATCACGGTACCCGCGATTGCTTCTAGTGGCACTATGCGGTGTTGGCGACCTTGTTCTTGCCTTGGTTGTCGCTCAACTACTACACGCTATTCTTATAGGCCACTGGAAAGTGATGAGTGGTCTCTACCCATATGCTATGCCTTATAAGCCTCAGATAAGCTATACACCCTTGCCTTTTTGTGGTGTACCTGAGCGTTGTGCTTCTGTGTTCCTATTTCTGATTCCTGTGTATGACTCCTGGCTTTATCTGACTTCCATTCCAGTTTGACTCCTGGCTTCTTCTTAACAACACTACCATCACACCAAACCCTACAGCACGCTGCCTGGGGGTTACATTTGACTCTGCCCTATCCTTTATTCGTCATATTTAGTCAATCTCCAACTCATCCTGCCTCCACTTCCACAACATATCTAGAATCTGACCCTTTCTCAGCCAAAGCTGCTAAAATTCTAATCCAAACACTCATCATGTCCCTTCTTAACTACTGTTAACTCACTACTAATTGGCCTTCCTCTCACCCGACTAACCCCACTACAGTCCGTAATGAACTCTGCTGCATGACTAATCTACCTCACTCATTGCTTCTCTAACACCAATCCCCTCTGTCAGTCCTACACTGGCTCCCATTAGTATACAGAATTAAATTCAATATCCTGGTGCTAACTTATAGAGACCTCACTAACACCGCATCACACTATATCTAATCTCTCATTTCCACATACACTCCCACTCGCCATCTTCACTCTGCACACGACCTTCTTCTCTCCACAGCTCTTATTACATCCTCCCACTCCCGCCTACAGGACTTCTCCCACTCCCTCCTACAGGACTTCTCCTGTGCTGCACCTCAGCTCTGGAACTCTCTCCCCCGCCCTATCAAACTCTCCCCCAACCTTCAGATCTTCAGACGCTGCCTGAAAACTCACCTCTTCACGGAAGCCTATCAACTACCTCCATAAACATTATCACCAAGAATCACCCCTTCCCTGGACCACTTCACTCAACAGCACTTCTTACTCCCACCCACTGACTGGCAGTTCATGTGGCAGGAGGCACTTACACCCAATAGCACTTACTCCTTCTGTGTCCAACCTACCTTCCTCTAGACTGTAAGATCTCATGAGCAGGGCCTTCTGATCTTTCTGTTCTCCACATTTAATTTGTACTATTTAATATCTCTGTATGTCCATTCCCTATTGTACAGCACTGCAGAATTAGTTGGCGCTAAATAAATAAATAATGATAATAATACATAAAAACTGTCTTCCACAGTTCATACTAATACACACAGAAACAATAGAATACACAGTGCTGCCCAGTTATACCTTATGGAACTCAAAGGTCCTACTGATTCTGCAGCAATCATCTTATCTTTGAATCACTGTATTTAAGGCAGATTTTCCCATGAAAAATGTGGACAACCACATGGTTTTTGCAGATTTTTTCACAGGAACACAATGGGACCTTTTGCCCACCCCTTCTTACTAGTTTTATTCTTAGTGAGCTCCTTACTCATTATTATATTCCCCTCTTCTCTATTCATTTATCCTGAATATGATGCAATACTTATTGCACTTCTATTATCCCCTCTATTTAATGCATATTAATAATTTTCTTTTATTATGTCACTTGCTCAGATCCGGAAGTCACACCAGAAACTGGTCAGCCTTTACAGATCTTAGTCCCACCTCCCTTCTCTTATCCTCTTTCTACTACTTGCTACTGGTGACATCTCACCTAATCCATGCCTGAATCACATTCCTATTTGCTCTAAACCCCACTTATATATTCTCCCTATAAAGAAATGCAACACTAATAATTGTATATCCTTTTTATGCTACCCACAGTCTGCCTTCCCTCTCTCTCTCTTGTCCCTTCTGGAATTCATGCCCGCTCTGCAACAAGATTATGTCTATCCATGACCTCTTCAACTCAGGCTCTTTGACCCCCTTGTTGTCATCATCTGACCCAGACTCCCTTGTTGCACTATGATATGGTGGACTACACTTCTCTCAGACTCCCAGACCAGGAGGTGGTGTAGGTAAACCTCTTTTCTCTAATGTCCCCTATCCCCAACTTTTCAGTTTCTTCCCTTGAGGTCTACTTAGTCTTCCTATTTTTTTTACAATTTTGCTGGTATTCTCTCATTTTCTCATCTCACTTCTTACCCACATGGCCCCATTCCTTCACAGAATCTTCATCCTCTCTCTGAATATATAACTACAACACTACCCACTTATTTAATATGTCTCTAAATTCCGGTATATTCCCATCCTCTTTAAAACAAGACATTATTACATCAACCCAACAAAAGTATCCTTTGACATCTCTTTTCTTGAGAGTTACCAATCTATCTCCCTACTTCCTTTTGCCTCCAAGCTACTTATTGACTTGTTAACAACCCGTATCTTTTTCTCTAACAAGCTGTATGACCCTCTATAGTTTGGCTTTTATATTCAACATTCCACAGAGACTTTTCTTACAAAAGTAACTAATGATCTACTCACTGACAAGTTCATCGGTCACGTTTCCTTCTAATCCTTCTTGACCTAATTGGAGACTTTGACAAAGTAGATCATTTATTCCTCCTACAAACTCCCCTCTCTTAAGGTCTCAGTGATTCAGTCCTCTTATGATTTTCTTAATCTCTTACTAATCACTCTTTCAGAGTTTCAGTTTCTGATTCTTCTTAAATGCCTCTTCTTTTTCAGTCAGGCTACCCCAAGAATCAGGCCTAGGCTCTCTTTTTCCATCATGCCTCCTTCTTTAGAAACTGTGTAACCTCCAATAGCTTTCAATATCAGTTTTATGTTGCTGATACTCAAATATAAATCTTGTCTCCCAACCTTTCATCCACTCTATGTTTGTATGTAATTTCCTCCTGGATGTCCCAGTACCACCTAAAACTAAACTTATAAAACCAGAGCTAATAATATTGCTACTGTACCAATATCTTATATAGCCATCATACCATCATATCCCCAATTGCCTATGAGTAAATTTCAACTCTTCCCTCTCTTTCACCTCTTAAATTGTCTCTCTCACTGTCACTTTCACCTCTGGAACATCTCTGGGATTATATATTTTTTTACATAGACCACTCCAAAAACCCTAATCCAATCCATCATCAAGCCTCGGCTCAACTGTTGCAACACTCTGCTAGCTGGCCTTCCTCTTGTAAGTCTGCAAAAACATCAGTCCATCATGAATGCTGCCATAGGTTAATTTATCTCACTCACCACACTTCTTCTGTAGTACACAATGTCAGGTACAACACCGGCTCCCTGCATATGTAATGATTACATTTAAAATGTTATTTCTCACCTACAGAGCCCTCTACATTAGCACTTCCTCATACATAGCCATATTCATCTCTATATAAGCCACAACCACCCTTCACACCCTCTAAATGGCATGCAAAGTAGAAGGTCCAGATGTCCATGTACCAAGAAGACAGGAAAGGAAGCTGGAGAAGGAAATCTGTAAAAGAGGCTGGTGCTGGAAGTAAGTGCTGGAATGAGGCATCCAGTTCAGTGCACTGATTTATATAGAATAGCCATCAGAATTGACCAGACCCATATAAGTGGCAAAGGGCTGTTCACTAGTGTATTGTGGAGTTGCCAGGGAAGGTCATTGATTAGATGTCCTTTGGATGGCAGCAGGTGGAGAAGACTTTTTGGCAGGAACTAGAGTAGGCCCAAGAGGGGCTTGTCCAGAGTGGCCACAGGTGACACCAATGAACCCAACACCAGGCTGTGGAGGTCTTAGTGGTTTGGAGTGTGTAATGTGTCCAGGTCTGTTGAAGTAAAACAAAGAGACACGGTCTCCTCTGATTATTTTCCTTTGGTGAAACTGAGGTTTTCTTACTTTAATCATGTTGGCCTCTGCAGGAGGCACCCCTTTAGGTACCCTGAGGAAGGGAGGGATGGGTTTCTTGGCAGATACAGCAAGATCTCTTCTTTGATCTGAGCAAATCCCCTCTGCAGTTCCAGCGACCACCTGAGCCATCCTCACAGACTCCACAATATGACTCAGCCGTAACCTAACAATTTACCTGTGGGCAGATGGAGGTGGAGTCATGGAGAAGGGTAGCACATGCCCATGCAAAACCACACCAAAGAGGGCCTGAGGATGAAGACAGAACTCCCCTCAGTTAGTTTCTGCACAGCTGCAGGCCCAGATGTTCAGGTACCATCAAGAGAGTTAAGGACAATAGATCAGGTAATATGGAACAGGGATTGGTGATTCAAACCAAGTGCTGGAAGCCAAAAGGTTGATGAGTAGAAACCACTTTCCCTCATGGTTCAAGCAGGATGAAGAGAAGTCCAAGGTGAGGAACCAGAAAACTAAGTAAGAAGGAATCTGAAACTTCTAGTCAATCCAGTAGCAGGCACATAATTTGTAATAAGCAATCATTCACACCCAGTTTAAAGGAATAGTAATGTTTCACAAAAACAGCAGCTCCAATTAATCTTCATAGTATTTGGGTCATAGAGAGTATTATTTCAATACTGTCAGAGTTATAGTTCAAGAGTATTGAATGATAAAGTACCCCCTCCCGCCCCTTTTACCTAGTGTAAGCTGCCTCCCCTCAGATGTGGAACCTGACAGCTCAAAGTAAAGGACAATCTTTTTTACTGTGAGAACAATTAAAGCCCTGCCACCCTTGGCAGGCTTTTCAGGTTTTTTCCTTATGTTAATTGAAGATTGTCCCTCTCTGCAATCCACCTGGACATCACCCTGCTGCTCTCAGGTGAGCAGTGTTACATCAGTAAAAGAGGCGGGAGGGGAATACTTTATCATTCAATTACTCTTGAACTACAACTCCGACAGTATTGAAATAACATTCTCCATGGGCCAAATACAATGAAGATTAATTGGAGCTGCTTTTATTGTGAAACATTACTATCCCTTTAAGCACTTAGGTTTGCACAGCCATAAACAGGATACTGTAAGTCGAAGGTGAGGTACCAAATCGGCAGGGAGAATGAAACAATCCAAATTCAGCGCAGACAGCAAAGTTTCATAAGCAGAGACAATCCAAAGGTCTAAGGCAGGCAACAAACAGGCAGGGTCCAGGAACAAGCCAAGGTCAAAAACAGAATATCTCTCATGAACAGAAATCAAGAAGAGGCTAAAATGACCTAGCACTCAGGGAGGCTGATTTAAATACCCAATGATCAAGAATCATCTGACTGGCCAAGCTGGAAAGATGGAAGGTTCCAGAAGACCATGAACATGTAGCTGAATCAGGAACCATTGTATCACAAATTCCTACTGAATCAAGTCCTTCTAGTGTGTAAGGTTGGAAAGAACAAGACCCACAGCCAATACGTTGCTGGTTCAAGTCCAGGAAGAGTGACAGTGATAGGACACTCTGTAAGTAAATGTAATCCCACATTAATGTACCTTAAGTTTCACTTATGCCCCTTCCCTCTCTAGACTGTAAGATCTCATGAGCAGGGGTCTTTCCACTGTTTGTTAAGCATCTCATGTTTGTAATGGGTTTCCTGTTTATAAAACCTTATGAAATAGGCTGGTGCTTCATAAATTAATGATAATAATAAAGTCTTTAGAAATTGGAAGCAATGAGAATAAGTCCAAGAATTCAGAAACGTTCAACCTTAGGTGAGTGACCTTTACATGAATTAGGAATGAAGTGTCTCAAGAACTGCTATAACATGAACTTGCTCAGCCAGCGCATTAGCAGTGCCCACTTTCCCACTGGGAGCACACACATTGGGTATGATTTTGCCTTAATTATCAGACCCTGGTGCAGAAGATTAATGGGTTCCATGGACATGGGGGGTTATTCTGTACAGATGCTGCGTCAACAGCAGTCTAATCTCTTTTGCTCACAAAACAGAGTGACAGCAGTGGGCTCCTCCACAGCATTCCCCTCTGTCCACACTACTATGTCCTCCGAGCTCTTATGTGCTGGCTTGTCTGCTGATTTAGCTGTCCCTTTAAGAGATGCAATCCTGGACACTGTAGCTTTAATGTTCCTAGATTTCATTGCCTTTTGTGTGATCTGGCACCGCTGGGGATCTGGCACTGCTGACAGTCTGGCATGTTGGAGGCACAAGCTGCTTGCTCTAATTGGGCATCATCACTAGATAACACTTCCTTCCAGTGCAGACAGCACTTCCTAATGAGCTTGTTACTTCCTTCATCCACAGCCCTCCTGCCTAACAAGGAGCAGAAACTCCTCCAGATCTTCAGCCCAAATCCTTCTGGTCAGAGTAGGAGAAACTCCAGTTATATCCACCATGTAGATAGATGGCAAGCTGATCTATATCTATTGTACCAATTCCTAAAGAAGCCTGTATCTCTGTCCAGAGGACCTGGTCTATAAGCTGGTCCAGCCACTAACCTAGTCCAGCCCCCTGAGAGCCACGGGCCCATAGCAACATCCCTAGCTTCCTTTTCCTGTCCAAATCCTCATTTACTTGGGAGCATCCACCATGACCAGATTTGGTTGAATGGGGATTTGAATGATTATACATCCACATTAATTTATTCCATCCCCATGAAGTAAGTGAGGAGAACAGGTAAGAAATTATCCAGGCTGTGCCACAAAGGTCAGGGAGATCAGTTCTACCGAGGTTGAAGAAGAGTCCCTAACTACTGAACCAAGAATGTCTACATCCATATAATTGTATGGATATAAAAAGAACAAGGTGTAAAAGAGACCATTAATAAGATTAAGGACTGGTAGATGACAGGCCTCGAATTCTACAGACATCTTCAATACATTGTGAAGGAATGTACTTGAGACCTCTCTAGCATTCAAGGAGTTAGAAAACCCATGTAAATCAATGTCGAATTGGGGGAAATTATTTGCCCCTATGGTGTATATAGTTTACTGCAGAGTTGTTCCAGCTCTTATTATTATCCCAGACTCAGTAAGTCTAATCAGGAGTTCATATGACTGTTACCAAAAAGAGAATCCAGAATCAAGCACAAAGCTCAGACTACTGCGTTACGGTATTAGAGTTATCTCTCCACCTTCAGAGACCTTTTCATTCTCCTCCATCCCAGGTCCCTCGATCAGTTTGTAATGAACCCTGTCAACCAGGGTACAGGAAATCCATTTATAAAAGGGTCACCTGCTGCTATGACTGTGTGCGCTGCCCGGAAGGAGAGATCTCCAACATGACAGGTAAATAGTGGATCCAGTGTACAGAGATAGTGACTGCCAAGCAGAAATGTATGGAATAGAGGCTACAAAGTAACACAAAGCTATTCACTCCACTACAGAGATTTCACACTGCTGCATTATGTTTCAGGGAAGGGACCTTTATCAGTATTTACAATGAGAGGCACTTAAAAAGGTTTTCTTATCCTCCTTTATTCACTAAACCTTCCTGTACATCAGGGGGGACAACCTGAAGCCCTCCAGCTGCTGTCAGGCTACAACTCCTGCCATTGGTTGACAGGGGATGAAGGGAGGTGTGGTCCAGCTGGATCTGGAGGGCCTCACATTGCCGACCACTGCTGTACATGTACCAGGAATGACATATGTTCATGGTAAAGGAGTTGAAAAAATACATAAATCCATAAAATTCAGCCTTTGGCACAGTACATCTCAGAAAATGAGAACTACATAATCCTTCCCGACACTGAGACTGGTGTCTATTGATCAGAACTTCTGTTTATCCTGCTAAAACACAGTATAACCCTGTATGTCTCCTGCTAGAACTGTATCTAATCTTCTCTTAAATGTATCCATTCCATCTGTCATTACCACACCCCTATGCATAGATTTCTGCACTCTAACAGACCTTGCTGTAAAATACCCCTTCCTCTGCTACAGTTGAAACCTCAAGGGGTGTCCCCTGGTCATTGACCAGGTCATTTGATGAGGCCATGGAATGAATAGCTCATCAGAGAGATCCTTGTACTGACCTCTCATATACTTGTACAATGTGATAAGGTCTCCTCTTAGTTGTCTTTTCTCTAGAGTAAATAAACCAAGTTTGTCTAGTGGTTTCTCATATGTCAAGTCCTCCATTCCCTTAAATAATGGTGTTGTTCTTCTCTGTACTTTATACAATGTGTCCATTGTTTTGATTCTTATTTTAAAGGAAAACTAATAATCGCCAAGTTACAGCAGTATGGCCAGAAATCCCTAATGGCCCTTATAATCTTTGTGTGTTCTAGAGATAACATCTTCAATTAGTCCTGAAGGTCAGGTCCATGAGGTGGACATGACAGTTGGTGCCTTTTTTTCCAGACTGAAGCAGGCAGAATGCATTAGCTGCTTAAAGACCAGACAGGGTGTACAGCAGTTTGTGAATCAATGCATTACACAACCCTCTGGTAATAAAAGGGTTAAGGTAACCAGGTTTAGGAGGTCCTGTGGTTCTTCTGGCATATGACATGTCGGTCACAGTAAGGTCAACATAAGGTCATTATTAGGAGTTGATATCTCTCCTGAAGAAAACCATGTTTAGATGACTAGGTTCAGAGATATACCACGTACACCCACTTACACTCACGTACACCCACATACAGGGGCGGACTGACCAGTCGGGCATTCGGTCATGGACCGAGGTCCTGTGACCGAGGGGGGGGCGCCGTTTAGAGGTCTAGATTATAATGCTACAGTTCCTACTCCACTGCAATTAGGCCGGAAGCTTGCCTCCATTTAGGGCCTGCTGCTTCCAAGAGAGAGATGCTCAGATGTCGCTTTCAAGAGAGTGAGTCAGGTGACTAAACATTCTGCCAGACTTTACATTAATTACACTCTGGCAGAAAGCAAAGCTTCTCTTCACTGCGTCTATCATGACTCAATGAACACAAGCGAGTTCTCTTCCCTACACATCCATACGTGACCTCTTGCTCTGCACAGCGTATCCTTTGATGTCATCACACCCGCAGAGGCGTGCATGGTAACGACTGGAGGAGATAGAGGTTCAGCAATCATGTACCCAAAAGCGGAAGTGGAGGACAGCATGGCAGTGGTGTGGTACAGTACTCCGCACTGCTGCTGGAGACGAGACGTAGTCACCGAGGTGAGCAATACCCCATAACTGTTTGAGAGGCTTAGCCTCCCCAAAACGAAACATTTTTATTTGTATCATTTCTACCTGCATCTCCATAACTAAGCACAATGTCCCAGGAAAGTACACAGACCTAAGGAGTCAGCCCATGGGGGTTTTAAACCTTTGATTGCCAGAAGGGTATCCAATGCATTGTAAAAGCAATGTATTGGATACTTATCTGGCAATCAAAGGGTTAAAGCTGTTGTGGGCTGTGTGCTTTAACTAGGATTTGTCCAAGTCATGTGGGAGTCTGAGGGTGAGAATTAACTCGGTGGCCTTTGTCTACTGGCCACGGTTTTTACAGTCCGTTTGTGTTGCTGGATGTTGAGCAAGTCTGTATTCAGAACGGCTGCAAACACGTGTAGCACTGAGCACTTCAGGTACAATGTTTCTCGTACAGTGGTCCCGTCAGGCCTGCTGTTAGGAATTGGAGTAAAGACATTCTACCCCCATCCCTCAAAACAGTACACGAGAGTGCCATTTTTGTGATTGGCCGGCTGGCTAAAAAAGACATGCTGATGATCACAGCTGCACCTTCCGGCCAGCAACCCGGTGAGGACAGGATGCAAGCAGAAGACTTCTCTCCCATTGCCCGATGTCATCCAACTCATCACTGTGGGGTTACCTGCACTTCTTCTCTGTTGTACAAACTGAAAAAGAACAGGAACTGTATGGCTTCACTGCCTCCTTCTGACAGGGAGAAGGTCAGACAGTCATGTCTTGGTTTTCTGGGGACTAGCGGGGTTAAAAGGCCAGTTGGGGGCTGATTAGAGTGTGCTTTATTATTACCTGAAGTGCTGGTGTGGACTGATTTTGTTGAGTGTGTGTGGGGGGGACAAGTGTTATTTTATATATCGGAGGAAGAGCTATGGTTTTATGGGGGATTACAACTACTGTAATACTCAAGATAATTGGTGCTGTAGTCCAACAGCTGTTGGAGAGCCACATGGTGAGAACCCATCTATACAATCTTAGTGGTTACTGCATACAAGGGCTACAGACCACAGAGCTACACAAGTTCACGTGACTCTGACTGTGGGCTAAGAGCTGAGGGGAAAATGTCTGGCTCCTAAGGTGAAACCAAACCAAATACAACTGCACTTCTGCCAGCTGCCTGTGATCTAATACTGATACTGATACTAATACTAATACTGATACTGATACTAATACTAATACTGATACTAATACTAATACTACTACTAATACTAATACTGATACTGAGACTAATACTAATACTGACAGTAATACTAATACTAATACTGATACTGATCGTAATACTAATACTAATACTGATACCAATACTAATACTGATACTGATAGTAATACTAATACTAATACTGATAGTAATACTAATACTAATACTGACACTGATACTAATACTGATATTAGTACTAATACTAATACTGATACTGAGACTAATACTAATACTGACAGTAATACTAATACTGATACTGATCGTAATACTAATACTAATACTGATACCAATACTAATACTGATACTGATAGTAATACTAATACTGATAGTAATACTAATACTGACACTGATACTAATACTGATATTAGTACTAATACTAATACTGATACTGAGACTAATACTAATACTGACAGTAATACTAATACTGATACTGATCGTAATACTAATACTAATACTGATACCAATACTGATACTGATAGTAATACTAATACAGATAGTAATACTAATACTAATAATGATACTGATACTCATACTGATACTAATACTAATAATGATACTGATACTAATACTAATAATAATACTAATGCTAATACTGATACTCATACTAATACTGATACTGATACTAATACCAATACTGATACTTATACTAATACTAATACTGATAGTGATACTGATACTAATACTGATAGTAATACTGATACTAATACTGATACTGATGCTAAAACTAATACTGATACTGATAGTAATACTAATACTGATACTAATACTGACACTGATACTAAAACTAATACTAATACTGATAGTAATACTGATACTGATAGTAATACTAATACTGATACTGATAGTAATACTGATACTAATACTGATACTGATATTAATACTGATACTGATAGTAATACTAATACTGATACTGATAGTAATACTGATACTAATACTGATAGTAATACTGATACTAATACTGATACTGATATTAATACTAATACTGATACTGATACTAATACTTATACTGATACTAATACTGATACTAATACTGATACTGTTAGTAATACTAATACTGATACTGATACTAAAACTAATACTAATACTGATACTAATACTAAAACTAATACTAGTACTGATAGTAATACTGATACTGATACTAATACTAATACTGGTAGTAATACTAATACTGATACTAATACTAATACTGATAGTAATACTAATACTGACACTGATACTAAAACTAATACTAATACTGATATTAATACTGATACTGATACTAATACTGATACTGATACTAATACTGATAGTAATACTGATACTAATACCAATACTAATACTAATACTGATACTGATACTAATACTGAAAAAAAGTAATGCGTTGCGTACCCCTCTGCCACTCAAAGGGTTAACAAGGAACAGAGACTGCCGGTGGCAACACAGACCTTTCCTTCAAAATATTGTGGGACGGTGAGGTGACATCCTCTGATCTCCCCCACCGGACCATGATCTAGCGGCCCACCAGGGGATGCCTGATCCCCTGATAGGACAATCTGCCCGTGGGTGAGCCTAGCCTCATACTGCCTCTGGATTGGCTGTGGTCTAGACTGTCCTTGAATTCTTCTTCAGTCATGTTGCATGCAGTATTAGCATATAGATAACAGGCAGTGGCTTGGCTTCTACAGAAGGCCTGGCTGTTTTGGTGCCAGAGTAATGGGGGTAAAATCACTTGGGGGCCCAGCAACATGCGCGAGAACACAGGAGAGTCTCAAAGCCGGTGATAGCATTTAGGCAACGTCTGTGCTTCTTGTGTCACATGTACGTGATTCTAAGGGTAATAGTAAGGTCCCCCTGGCATACAGTCTTGTTATATGCGCATGTGCCAACACTGTGGCAGTCACCCCGTTAACACACCCACCTCATTGCACTGTCTGCTATGTTACAAGACTTCCTAAGTCCAAGCGGGAAAAGAGCGGTGAAGAAAGACAGGTTCCTTCCATGTAGTTACTGCAGTCTGAGAGACTGAACACTGAATTGAAGCTGCAGCAGGTGTGTTTATGTTTGAACCAAGGGTTTAATTGTACATGCTCCTGGGGTTCTATACGTTGCTCTGCATCAGGGTTCCATATTTAAATATATATTAAGGACAGAGGTATATGAATGTGTTAGGACCAGGAGACATTAATAGGGGATACAGGCAAGGGGAGAGACTGGGAGATGCACTAGATATGTGGAATTACTCACTGATTGCTGTTTGTACAGAAAGTGAACCTGCAACCAAGATTTGGGAATCAACTGATAGAGCTAAAATACATACACTGCTCTGTGGTATCAGTAGTATAGCTACCTTTCATTTGTGAGCTATATCATATCACTACTAGTGTAGCTACATTTCAGTTGTAAGCTATGTGGTATTACAATTGTAATGGAGATACACAAGCGATGCCAGAGCTTACAGTTGAAATGCAGCTACACTGGGATTGTAAGCTCTGTGTTATCCCTCGCTTTACTTCCAACATTAATGTCAGTTATAAGAGGTGGTCTGGAGTGGGTGGGATATAAATGTGGGTGGGGCATAACAAGGGCAGAGCAAAGGGGGCCCATGACCTCCATTTCCCCAGGAGTCCTGGGTGCTGTCAGTCCGCCCCTGCCCACATACACCAGTATACACCCTCATATACCCACATACACCCACGTACACCAATGTCCCCCAACATACACTCTCATACACCCACGTACCCCCTCATACACCCACGTACACCCTCATACACCCACATACACTCATGTACACCCACATACACCCACATGAACCCACATATACCCACGTACACTCACATACAGCCACAAGCAATCTTCATTTATGAGAATACCATACAGTGATAAGGCCTCCCAACTGAATGAACTCTTCACAGATTATGCTCCCTCTAGTGGCAGTAGACAGAATAGACGTTGCACTGAACTATATGCACTAGAAGCTCCTTTCAGTGCCATAAGCAGTGTTGACTGATAATCAGCTTCCTCTACTTAAGCACAAAGACCACAGCAAACTTCAGTAAGGCACCATAGAGAGTCAATTACTAGACACTCATATAGTAGCTGTTCCTGCACACAAGCTGTGGAATAATACTTGGGAAGCAGTAACATGAGGTTGATGGGAATCAGGAGATGCCAGAGCACAATGTCAAATGAGTTAAACTGAAAGCAATGGCCTAATAATCATTTCAGTACAAAAAATTAAGAAACTTTTACAGCACATCAAGAGTAGTAAGAGCTAGAACCAAGGGGATCCAGCACAGCAGATAGAGATTAGTACGGTCTGGAACCCAGGGAAACCAGTGCAGAATGCAGCAGATAGAGAGTAGTAAGGTCTGTAACAAAGGGATACCAGTACAGAATGCATCAGATTGAGATTTGTAAGGTATGGAACCAAGGGGAACCAGTGTCAAATGCAGAAGATAGAGATTAGTAAAGTCTGGAACTAAGGGGAACCAGTGCAGAATGCAGTAGATAGAGAGTAGTACGGTCTGGAACCCAGGGAAACCAGTGCAGAATGCAGCAGATAGAGAGTAGTAAGGTCTGTAACAAAGGGATACCAGTACAGAATGCACCAGATTGAGATTTGTAAGGTATGGAACCAAGGGGAACCAGTACAGAATGCAGCAGATAGTGAGTACTAAAGTCTGTAACAAAGGGTAACCTGTACAGAATGCATCAGATAGAGATTAGTAAAGTCTGGAACCCAGGGAAACCAGTGTAGAATGCATCAGATAGAGAGTAGTAAGGTCTGGAACCCAGGGGAACCAGTGCAGAATGCATCAGATAGAGAGTAGTAAGGACTGGAACCCAGGGGAACCAGTGCAGAATGCAGCAGATAGAGAGTAGTAAGGACTGGAACCCAGTGGAACCAGTGCAGAATGCAGTAGATAGAGAGTAGTAAGGTCTGGAACCCAGTGGAACCAGTGCAGAATGCAGTAGATAGAGAGTAGTAAGGTCTGGAACCCAGGGGAACCAGTGCAGAATGCAGCAGATAGAGTAGTAGGAGCTGGAAACTAGGGGTAACAATACAGAATGCAGCAGATAGAGAGTAGTAAGGTCTGGAACCAAAGGGAACCAGTGTAGAATGCAGCAGATAGAGAGTAGTAAGGACTGGAACCCAGTGGAACCAGTGCAGAATGCAGCAGATAGAGAGTAGTAAGGTCTGGAACCCAGGGGAACCAGTACAGAATGCAGCAGATAGAGAGTAGTAAGGTCTGGAACCCAGGGGAACCAGTGCAGAATGCAGCAGATAGAGAGTAGTAAGGACTGGAACCAAGGGGAACCAGTGCAGAATGCAGTAGATAGAGAGTATAGTAAGGTCTGGAACCCAGGGGAACCAGTACAGAATGCAGCAGATAGAGAGTAGTAAGGACTGGAACCCAGGGGAACCAGTGCAGAATGCAGTAGATAGAGAGTAGTAAGGACTGGAACCCAGGGGAACCAGTGCAGAATGCAGTAGATAGAGAGTAGTAAGGTCTGGAACCCAGGGGAACCAGTGTAGAATGCATCAGATAGAGAGTAGTAAGGTCTGGAACCCAGGGGAACCAGTGCAGAATGCAGCAGATAGAGAGTAGTAAGGACTGGAACCCAGGGGAACCAGTGCAGAATGCAGTAGATAGAGAGTATAGTAAGGTCTGGAACCCAGTGGAACCAGTGCAGAATGCAGCAGATAGAGAGTAGTAAGGACTGGAACCCAGGGGAACCAGTGCAGAATGCAGCAGATAGAGAGTAGTAAGGACTGGAACCCAGGGGAACCAGTGCAGAATGCAGTAGATAGAGAGTATAGTAAGGTCTGGAACCCAGTGGAACCAGTGCAGAATGCAGCAGATAGAGAGTAGTAAGGTCTGGAACCCAGGGGAACCAGTGCAGAATGCAGTAGATAGAGAGTAGTAAGGACTGGAACCCAGGGGAACCAGTGCAGAATGCAGTAGATAGAGAGTAGTAAGGACTGGAACCCAGGGGAACCAGTGTAGAATGCAGCAGATAGAGAGTAGTAAGGACTGGAACCCAGGGGAACCAGTGCAGAATGCAGTAGATAGAGAGTAGTAAGGTCTGGAACCCAGGGGAACCAGTGTAGAATGCAGCAGATAGAGAGTAGTAAGGACTGGAACCAAGGGGAACCAGTACAGAATGCAGCAGATAGAGAGTAGTAAGGTCTGGAACCCAGGGGAACCAGTGTAGAATGCAGCAGATAGAGAGTAGTAAGGTCTGGAACCCAGGGGAACCAGTGCAGAATGCAGCAGATAGAGAGTAGTAAGGTCTGGAACCCAGGGGAACCAGTGTAGAATGCAGCAGATAGAGAGTAGTAAGGACTGGAACCCAGGGGAACCAGTGCAGAATGCAGTAGATAGAGAGTATAGTAAGGTCTGGAACCCAGGGGAACCAGTACAGAATGCAGCAGATAGAGAGTAGTAAGGTCTGGAACCCAGGGGAACCAGTACAGAATGCAGCAGATAGAGAGTAGTAAGGACTGGAACCCAGGGGAACCAGTGCAGAATGCAGTAGATAGAGAGTAGTAAGGTCTGGAACCCAGTGGAACCAGTACAGAATGCAGCAGATAGAGAGTAGTAAGGACTGGAACCCAGGGGAACCAGTGCAGAATGCAGCAGATAGAGAGTAGTAAGGACTGGAACCCAGGGGAACCAGTGCAGAATGCAGTAGATAGAGAGTATAGTAAGGTCTGGAACCCAGGGGAACCAGTACAGAATGCAGCAGATAGAGAGTAGTAAGGTCTGGAACCCAGGGGAACCAGTGCAGAATGCAGTAGATAGAGAGTATAGTAAGGTCTGGAACCCAGGGGAACCAGTGCAGAATGCAGCAGATAGAGAGTAGTAAGGACTGGAACCCAGGGGAACCAGTACAGAATGCAGCAGATAGAGAGTAGTAAGGACTGGAACCCAGGGGAACCAGTGCAGAATGCAGTAGATAGAGAGTATAGTAAGGTCTGGAACCCAGGGGAACCAGTGCAGAATGCAGTAGATAGAGAGTAGTAAGGTCTGGAACTCAGGGGAACCAGTACAGAATGCAGCAGATAGAGAGTAGTAAGGACTGGAACCCAGGGGAACCAGTGCAGAATGCAGTAGATAGAGAGTAGTAAGGTCTGGAACCCAGGGGAACCATTGTAGAATGCAGCAGATAGAGAGTAGTAAGGTCTGGAACCCAGGGGAACCAGTGCAGAATGCAGCAGATAGAGAGTAGTAAGGTCTGGAACCCAGGGGAACCAGTGTAGAATGCAGTAGATAGAGAGTAGTAAGGACTGGAACCCAGGGGAACCAGTGTAGAATGCAGTAGATAGAGAGTAGTAAGGACTGGAACTCAGGGGAACCAGTACAGAATGCAGCAGATAGAGAGTAGTAAGGACTGGAACCCAGGGGAACCAGTGCAGAATGCAGTAGATAGAGAGTAGTAAGGTCTGGAACTCAGGGGAACCAGTGTAGAATGCAGCAGATAGAGAGTAGTAAGGACTGGAACCCAGGGGAACCAGTGCAGAATGCAGTAGATAGAGAGTATAGTAAGGTCTGGAACCCAGGGGAACCAGTACAGAATGCAGCAGATAGAGAGTAGTAAGGTCTGGAACCCAGGGGAACCAGTACAGAATGCAGCAGATAGAGAGTAGTAAGGACTGGAACCCAGGGGAACCAGTGCAGAATGCAGCAGATAGAGAGTAGTAAGGACTGGAACCCAGGGGAACCAGTGCAGAATGCAGTAGATAGAGAGTATAGTAAGGTCTGGAACCCAGGGGAACCAGTACAGAATGCAGCAGATAGAGAGTAGTAAGGTCTGGAACCCAGGGGAACCAGTGCAGAATGCAGTAGATAGAGAGTATAGTAAGGTCTGGAACCCAGGGGAACCAGTGCAGAATGCATCAGATAGAGAGTAGTAAGGACTGGAACTCAGGGGAACCAGTACAGAATGCAGTAGATAGAGAGTAGTAAGGTCTGTAACTCAGGGGAACCAGTGCAGAATGCAGTAGATAGTGAGTAGTAAGGTCTGGAACCCAGGGGAACCAGTGTAGAATGCAGCAGATAGAGAGTAGTAAGGACTGGAACCCAGGGGAACCAGTGCAGAATGCAGTAGATAGAGAGTATAGTAAGGTCTGGAACCCAGGGGAACCAGTGCAGAATGCATCAGATAGAGAGTAGTAAGGTCTGGAACTCAGGGGAACCAGTGCAGAATGCAGTAGATAGAGAGTAGTAAGGACTGGAACCCAGGGGAACCAGTGCAGAATGCAGCAGATAGAGAGTAGTAAGGACTGGAACTCAGGGGAACCAGTGCAGAATGCAGTAGATAGAGAGTAGTAAGGACTGGAACCCAGGGGAACCAGTGTAGAATGCAGCAGATAGAGAGTAGTAAGGACTGGAACCCAGGGGAACCAGTGTAGAATGCAGTAGATAGAGAGTAGTAAGGACTGGAACCCAGGGGAACCAGTGCAGAATGCAGTAGATAGAGAGTAGTAAGGTCTGGAACCCAGGGGAACCAGTGCAGAATGCATCAGATAGAGAGTAGTAAGGTCTGGAACTCAGGGGAACCAGTACAGAATGCATCAGACAGAGAGTATAGTAAGAGAGAGAACCCAGGGGAACCAGTGCAGAATGCAGCAGATAGAGAGTAGTAAGGACTGGAACTCAGGGGAACCAGTGCAGAATGCAGCAGATTCAGAGTAGTAAGGACTGGAACCCAGGGGAACCAGTGCAGAATGCAGTAGATAGAGAGTATAGTAAGAGAGAGAACCCAGGGGAACCAGTGTAGAATGCAGCAGATAGAGAGTAGTAAGGACTGGAACTCAGGGGAACCAGTGCAGAATGCATCAGATAGAGAGTAGTAAGGACTGGAACTCAGGGGAACCAGTGCAGAATGCATCAGATAGAGAGTAGTAAGGACTGGAACCCAGGGGAACCAGTGCAGAATGCAGTAGATAGAGAGTAGTAAGGACTGGAACTCAGGGGAACCAGTACAGAATGCAGCAGATAGAGAGTAGTAAGGTCTGGAACCCAGGGGAACCAGTGCAGAATGCAGCAGATAGAGAGTAGTAAGGTCTGGAACCCAGGGGAACCAGTGTAGAATGCAGCAGATAGAGAGTAGTAAGGACTGGAACTCAGGGGAACCAGTGCAGAATGCAGTAGATAGAGAGTAGTAAGGTCTGGAACTCAGGGGAACCAGTGCAGAATGCAGCAGATAGAGAGTAGTAAGGTCTGGAACCCAGGGGAACCAGTGCAGAATGCAGCAGATAGAGAGTAGTAAGGTCTGGAACCCAGGGGAACCAGTGCAGAATGCAGCAGATAGAGAGTAGTAAGGTCTGGAACCCAGGGGAACCAGTGCAGAATGCAGCAGATAGAGAGTAGTAAGGACTGGAACCCAGGGGAACCAGTGCAGAATGCAGCAGATAGAGAGTAGTAAGGTCTGGAACCCAGGGGAACCAGTGCAGAATGCAGCAGATAGAGAGTAGTAAGGACTGGAACCCAGGGGAACCAGTGCAGAATGCAGTAGATAGAGAGTAGTAAGGTCTGGAACTCAGGGGAACCAGTGCAGAATGCAGTAGATAGAGAGTAGTAAGGTCTGGAACCCAGGGGAACCAGTACAGAATGCAGTAGATAGAGAGTAGTAAGGACTGGAACCCAGGGGAACCAGTGCAGAATGCAGCAGATAGAGAGTAGTAAGGTCTGGAACCCAGGGGAACCAGTACAGAATGCAGTAGATAGAGAGTAGTAAGGTCTGGAACCCAGGGGAACCAGTGCAGAATGCAGTAGATAGAGAGTAGTAAGGTCTGGAACTCAGGGGAACCAGTGCAGAATGCAGCAGATAGAGAGTAGTAAGGACTGGAACCCAGGGGAACCAGTGCAGAATGCAGCAGATAGAGAGTAGTAAGGTCTGGAACCCAGGGGAACCAGTGTAGAATGCAGCAGATAGAGAGTAGTAAGGACTGGAACCCAGGGGAACCAGTGCAGAATGCAGCAGATAGAGAGTAGTAAGGTCTGGAACCCAGGGGAACCAGTGCAGAATGCAGTAGATAGAGAGTAGTAAGGTCTGGAACCCAGGGGAACCAGTGCAGAATGCAGTAGATAGAGAGTAGTAAGGTCTGGAACCCAGGGGAACCAGTGCAGAATGCAGTAGATAGAGAGTAGTAAGGTCTGGAACTCAGGGGAACCAGTGCAGAATGCAGTAGATAGAGAGTAGTAAGGTCTGGAACCCAGGGGAACCAGTGTAGAATGCAGCAGATAGAGAGTAGTAAGGTCTGGAACCCAGGGGAACCAGTGCAGAATGCAGTAGATAGAGAGTAGTAAGGTCTGGAACCCAGGGGAACCAGTGTAGAATGCAGCAGATAGAGAGTAGTAAGGTCTGTAACAAAGGGATACCAGTACAGAATGCACCAGATTGAGATTTGTAAGGTATGGAACCAAGGGGAACCAGTACAGAATGCAGCAGATAGTGAGTACTAAAGTCTGTAACAAAGGGTAACCTGTACAGAATGCATCAGATAGAGATTAGTAAAGTCTGGAACCCAGGGAAACCAGTGTAGAATGCATCAGATAGAGAGTAGTAAGGTCTGGAACCCAGGGGAACCAGTGCAGAATGCAGCAGATAGAGAGTAGTAAGGACTGGAACCCAGTGGAACCAGTGCAGA
The DNA here is from genome assembly GCA_037306005.1 of Rhinophrynus dorsalis. Taxonomy (NCBI): domain Eukaryota; kingdom Metazoa; phylum Chordata; class Amphibia; order Anura; family Rhinophrynidae; genus Rhinophrynus; species Rhinophrynus dorsalis. The sequence continues at coordinate 304,061 of JBBDGT010000323.1, read as the reverse complement.
ATGCAGTAGATAGAGAGTAGTAAGGTCTGGAACCCAGTGGAACCAGTGCAGAATGCAGTAGATAGAGAGTAGTAAGGTCTGGAACCCAGGGGAACCAGTGCAGAATGCAGCAGATAGAGTAGTAGGAGCTGGAAACTAGGGGTAACAATACAGAATGCAGCAGATAGAGAGTAGTAAGGTCTGGAACCAAAGGGAACCAGTGTAGAATGCAGCAGATAGAGAGTAGTAAGGACTGGAACCCAGTGGAACCAGTGCAGAATGCAGCAGATAGAGAGTAGTAAGGTCTGGAACCCAGGGGAACCAGTACAGAATGCAGCAGATAGAGAGTAGTAAGGTCTGGAACCCAGGGGAACCAGTGCAGAATGCAGCAGATAGAGAGTAGTAAGGACTGGAACCAAGGGGAACCAGTGCAGAATGCAGTAGATAGAGAGTATAGTAAGGTCTGGAACCCAGGGGAACCAGTACAGAATGCAGCAGATAGAGAGTAGTAAGGACTGGAACCCAGGGGAACCAGTGCAGAATGCAGTAGATAGAGAGTAGTAAGGACTGGAACCCAGGGGAACCAGTGCAGAATGCAGTAGATAGAGAGTAGTAAGGTCTGGAACCCAGGGGAACCAGTGTAGAATGCATCAGATAGAGAGTAGTAAGGTCTGGAACCCAGGGGAACCAGTGCAGAATGCAGCAGATAGAGAGTAGTAAGGACTGGAACCCAGGGGAACCAGTGCAGAATGCAGTAGATAGAGAGTATAGTAAGGTCTGGAACCCAGTGGAACCAGTGCAGAATGCAGCAGATAGAGAGTAGTAAGGACTGGAACCCAGGGGAACCAGTGCAGAATGCAGCAGATAGAGAGTAGTAAGGACTGGAACCCAGGGGAACCAGTGCAGAATGCAGTAGATAGAGAGTATAGTAAGGTCTGGAACCCAGTGGAACCAGTGCAGAATGCAGCAGATAGAGAGTAGTAAGGTCTGGAACCCAGGGGAACCAGTGCAGAATGCAGTAGATAGAGAGTAGTAAGGACTGGAACCCAGGGGAACCAGTGCAGAATGCAGTAGATAGAGAGTAGTAAGGACTGGAACCCAGGGGAACCAGTGTAGAATGCAGCAGATAGAGAGTAGTAAGGACTGGAACCCAGGGGAACCAGTGCAGAATGCAGTAGATAGAGAGTAGTAAGGTCTGGAACCCAGGGGAACCAGTGTAGAATGCAGCAGATAGAGAGTAGTAAGGACTGGAACCAAGGGGAACCAGTACAGAATGCAGCAGATAGAGAGTAGTAAGGTCTGGAACCCAGGGGAACCAGTGTAGAATGCAGCAGATAGAGAGTAGTAAGGTCTGGAACCCAGGGGAACCAGTGCAGAATGCAGCAGATAGAGAGTAGTAAGGTCTGGAACCCAGGGGAACCAGTGTAGAATGCAGCAGATAGAGAGTAGTAAGGACTGGAACCCAGGGGAACCAGTGCAGAATGCAGTAGATAGAGAGTATAGTAAGGTCTGGAACCCAGGGGAACCAGTACAGAATGCAGCAGATAGAGAGTAGTAAGGTCTGGAACCCAGGGGAACCAGTACAGAATGCAGCAGATAGAGAGTAGTAAGGACTGGAACCCAGGGGAACCAGTGCAGAATGCAGTAGATAGAGAGTAGTAAGGTCTGGAACCCAGTGGAACCAGTACAGAATGCAGCAGATAGAGAGTAGTAAGGACTGGAACCCAGGGGAACCAGTGCAGAATGCAGCAGATAGAGAGTAGTAAGGACTGGAACCCAGGGGAACCAGTGCAGAATGCAGTAGATAGAGAGTATAGTAAGGTCTGGAACCCAGGGGAACCAGTACAGAATGCAGCAGATAGAGAGTAGTAAGGTCTGGAACCCAGGGGAACCAGTGCAGAATGCAGTAGATAGAGAGTATAGTAAGGTCTGGAACCCAGGGGAACCAGTGCAGAATGCAGCAGATAGAGAGTAGTAAGGACTGGAACCCAGGGGAACCAGTACAGAATGCAGCAGATAGAGAGTAGTAAGGACTGGAACCCAGGGGAACCAGTGCAGAATGCAGTAGATAGAGAGTATAGTAAGGTCTGGAACCCAGGGGAACCAGTGCAGAATGCAGTAGATAGAGAGTAGTAAGGTCTGGAACTCAGGGGAACCAGTACAGAATGCAGCAGATAGAGAGTAGTAAGGACTGGAACCCAGGGGAACCAGTGCAGAATGCAGTAGATAGAGAGTAGTAAGGTCTGGAACCCAGGGGAACCATTGTAGAATGCAGCAGATAGAGAGTAGTAAGGTCTGGAACCCAGGGGAACCAGTGCAGAATGCAGCAGATAGAGAGTAGTAAGGTCTGGAACCCAGGGGAACCAGTGTAGAATGCAGTAGATAGAGAGTAGTAAGGACTGGAACCCAGGGGAACCAGTGTAGAATGCAGTAGATAGAGAGTAGTAAGGACTGGAACTCAGGGGAACCAGTACAGAATGCAGCAGATAGAGAGTAGTAAGGACTGGAACCCAGGGGAACCAGTGCAGAATGCAGTAGATAGAGAGTAGTAAGGTCTGGAACTCAGGGGAACCAGTGTAGAATGCAGCAGATAGAGAGTAGTAAGGACTGGAACCCAGGGGAACCAGTGCAGAATGCAGTAGATAGAGAGTATAGTAAGGTCTGGAACCCAGGGGAACCAGTACAGAATGCAGCAGATAGAGAGTAGTAAGGTCTGGAACCCAGGGGAACCAGTACAGAATGCAGCAGATAGAGAGTAGTAAGGACTGGAACCCAGGGGAACCAGTGCAGAATGCAGCAGATAGAGAGTAGTAAGGACTGGAACCCAGGGGAACCAGTGCAGAATGCAGTAGATAGAGAGTATAGTAAGGTCTGGAACCCAGGGGAACCAGTACAGAATGCAGCAGATAGAGAGTAGTAAGGTCTGGAACCCAGGGGAACCAGTGCAGAATGCAGTAGATAGAGAGTATAGTAAGGTCTGGAACCCAGGGGAACCAGTGCAGAATGCATCAGATAGAGAGTAGTAAGGACTGGAACTCAGGGGAACCAGTACAGAATGCAGTAGATAGAGAGTAGTAAGGTCTGTAACTCAGGGGAACCAGTGCAGAATGCAGTAGATAGTGAGTAGTAAGGTCTGGAACCCAGGGGAACCAGTGTAGAATGCAGCAGATAGAGAGTAGTAAGGACTGGAACCCAGGGGAACCAGTGCAGAATGCAGTAGATAGAGAGTATAGTAAGGTCTGGAACCCAGGGGAACCAGTGCAGAATGCATCAGATAGAGAGTAGTAAGGTCTGGAACTCAGGGGAACCAGTGCAGAATGCAGTAGATAGAGAGTAGTAAGGACTGGAACCCAGGGGAACCAGTGCAGAATGCAGCAGATAGAGAGTAGTAAGGACTGGAACTCAGGGGAACCAGTGCAGAATGCAGTAGATAGAGAGTAGTAAGGACTGGAACCCAGGGGAACCAGTGTAGAATGCAGCAGATAGAGAGTAGTAAGGACTGGAACCCAGGGGAACCAGTGTAGAATGCAGTAGATAGAGAGTAGTAAGGACTGGAACCCAGGGGAACCAGTGCAGAATTCAGTAGATAGAGAGTAGTAAAGTCTGGAACCCAGGGGAACCAGTGCAGAATGCATCAGATAGAGAGTAGTAAGGTCTGGAACTCAGGGGAACCAGTACAGAATGCATCAGACAGAGAGTATAGTAAGAGAGAGAACCCAGGGGAACCAGTGCAGAATGCAGCAGATAGAGAGTAGTAAGGACTGGAACTCAGGGGAACCAGTGCAGAATGCAGCAGATTCAGAGTAGTAAGGACTGGAACCCAGGGGAACCAGTGCAGAATGCAGTAGATAGAGAGTATAGTAAGAGAGAGAACCCAGGGGAACCAGTGTAGAATGCAGCAGATAGAGAGTAGTAAGGACTGGAACTCAGGGGAACCAGTGCAGAATGCATCAGATAGAGAGTAGTAAGGACTGGAACTCAGGGGAACCAGTGCAGAATGCATCAGATAGAGAGTAGTAAGGACTGGAACCCAGGGGAACCAGTGCAGAATGCAGTAGATAGAGAGTAGTAAGGACTGGAACTCAGGGGAACCAGTACAGAATGCAGCAGATAGAGAGTAGTAAGGTCTGGAACCCAGGGGAACCAGTGCAGAATGCAGCAGATAGAGAGTAGTAAGGTCTGGAACCCAGGGGAACCAGTGTAGAATGCAGCAGATAGAGAGTAGTAAGGACTGGAACTCAGGGGAACCAGTGCAGAATGCAGTAGATAGAGAGTAGTAAGGTCTGGAACTCAGGGGAACCAGTGCAGAATGCAGCAGATAGAGAGTAGTAAGGTCTGGAACCCAGGGGAACCAGTGCAGAATGCAGCAGATAGAGAGTAGTAAGGTCTGGAACCCAGGGGAACCAGTGCAGAATGCAGCAGATAGAGAGTAGTAAGGTCTGGAACCCAGGGGAACCAGTGCAGAATGCAGCAGATAGAGAGTAGTAAGGACTGGAACCCAGGGGAACCAGTGCAGAATGCAGCAGATAGAGAGTAGTAAGGTCTGGAACCCAGGGGAACCAGTGCAGAATGCAGCAGATAGAGAGTAGTAAGGACTGGAACCCAGGGGAACCAGTGCAGAATGCAGTAGATAGAGAGTAGTAAGGTCTGGAACTCAGGGGAACCAGTGCAGAATGCAGTAGATAGAGAGTAGTAAGGTCTGGAACCCAGGGGAACCAGTACAGAATGCAGTAGATAGAGAGTAGTAAGGACTGGAACCCAGGGGAACCAGTGCAGAATGCAGCAGATAGAGAGTAGTAAGGTCTGGAACCCAGGGGAACCAGTACAGAATGCAGTAGATAGAGAGTAGTAAGGTCTGGAACCCAGGGGAACCAGTGCAGAATGCAGTAGATAGAGAGTAGTAAGGTCTGGAACTCAGGGGAACCAGTGCAGAATGCAGCAGATAGAGAGTAGTAAGGACTGGAACCCAGGGGAACCAGTGCAGAATGCAGCAGATAGAGAGTAGTAAGGTCTGGAACCCAGGGGAACCAGTGTAGAATGCAGCAGATAGAGAGTAGTAAGGACTGGAACCCAGGGGAACCAGTGCAGAATGCAGCAGATAGAGAGTAGTAAGGTCTGGAACCCAGGGGAACCAGTGCAGAATGCAGTAGATAGAGAGTAGTAAGGTCTGGAACCCAGGGGAACCAGTGCAGAATGCAGTAGATAGAGAGTAGTAAGGTCTGGAACCCAGGGGAACCAGTGCAGAATGCAGTAGATAGAGAGTAGTAAGGTCTGGAACTCAGGGGAACCAGTGCAGAATGCAGTAGATAGAGAGTAGTAAGGTCTGGAACCCAGGGGAACCAGTGTAGAATGCAGCAGATAGAGAGTAGTAAGGTCTGGAACCCAGGGGAACCAGTGCAGAATGCAGTAGATAGAGAGTAGTAAGGTCTGGAACCCAGGGGAACCAGTGCAGAATGCAGTAGATAGAGAGTAGTAAGGTCTGGAACCAAAGGGAACCAGTGTAGAATGCAGCAGATAGAGAGTAGTAAGGTCTGGAACCCAGGGGAACCTGTACAGAATGCAGCAGATAGAGAGTAGTAAGGTCTGGAACCCAGGGGAACCTGTACAGAATGCAGCAGATAGAGAGTAGTAAGGACTGGAACCCAGTGGAACCAGTGCAGAATGCAGCAGATAGAGAGTAGTAAGGTCTGGAACCCAGGGGAACCAGTGCAGAATGCAGTAGATAGAGAGTAGTAAGGACTGGAACCCAGGGGAACCAGTGCAGAATGCAGTAGATAGAGAGTATAGTAAGGTCTGGAACCCAGGGGAACCAGTGCAGAATGCAGTAGATAGAGAGTAGTAAGGTCTGGAACCCAGGGGAACCAGTGCAGAATGCAGCAGATAGAGAGTAGTAAGGTCTGGAACCCAGGGGAACCAGTACAGAATGCAGCAGATAGAGAGTAGTAAGGTCTGGAACCCAGGGGAACCAGTGCAGAATGCAGCAGATAGAGAGTAGTAAGGTCTGGAACCAAAGGGAACCAGTGCAGAATGCAGCAGATAGAGAGTAGTAAGGTCTGGAACCCAGGGGAACCAGTGTAGAATGCAGCAGATAGAGAGTAGTAAGGTCTGGAACCCAGGGGAACCAGTGCAGAATGCAGTAGATAGAGAGTAGTAAGGTCTGGAACCCAGGGGAACCAGTACAGAATGCATCAGACAGAGAGTATAGTAAGAGAGAGAAGCCAGGGGAACCAGTGCAGAATGCAGCAGATAGAGAGTAGTAAGGACTGGAACCCAGGGGAACCAGTGCAGAATGCAGCAGATAGAGAGTAGTAAGGTCTGGAACTCAGGGGAACCAGTGCAGAATGCAGTAGATAGAGAGTAGTAAGGACTGGAACCCAGGGGAACCAGTACAGAATGCATAAGATAGAGAGTAGTAAGGTCTGGAACTCAGGGGAACCATTGTAGAATGCAGCAGATAGAGAGTAGTAAGGTCTGGAACTCAGTGGAACCAGTGCAGAATGCAGCAGATAGAGAGTAGTAAGGTCTGGAACTCAGGGGAACCATTGTAGAATGCAGCAGATAGAGAGTAGTAAGGTCTGGAACCCAGGGGAACCAGTGTAGAATGCAGCAGATAGAGAGTAGTAAGGTCTGGAACCCAGGGGAACCAGTGTAGAATGCAGCAGATAGAGAGTAGTAAGGACTGGAACCCAGGGGAACCAGTGCAGAATGCAGTAGATAGAGAGTAGTAAGGACTGGAACTCAGGGGAACCAGTGCAGAATGCAGCAGATAGAGAGTAGTAAGGACTGGAACCCAGGGGAACCAGTGCAGAATGCAGTAGATAGAGAGTAGTAAGGTCTGGAACCCAGGGGAACCAGTGCAGAATGCAGTAGATAGAGAGTAGTAAGGTCTGGAACCCAGGGGAACCAGTGCAGAATGCAGCAGATAGAGAGTAGTAAGGTCTGGAACCCAGGGGAACCAGTGTAGAATGCAGCAGATAGAGAGTAGTAAGGTCTGGAACCCAGGGGAACCAGTGTAGAATGCAGCAGATAGAGAGTAGTAAGGACTGGAACCCAGGGGAACCAGTGCAGAATGCAGTAGATAGAGAGTAGTAAGGTCTGGAACCCAGGGGAACCAGTGTAGAATGCAGCAGATAGAGAGTAGTAAGGTCTGGAACCCAGGGGAACCAGTGCAGAATGCAGTAGATAGAGAGTAGTAAGGTCTGGAACCCAGGAGAACCAGTGTAGAATGCAGCAGATAGAGAGTAGTAAGGTCTGGAACTCAGGGGATCCAGTACAGAATGCAGTAGATAGAGAGTAGTAAGGACTGGAACCCAGGGGAACCAGTACAGAATGCAGCAGATAGAGAGTAGTAAGGTCTGGAACCCAGGGGAACCAGTGCAGAATGCAGTAGATAGAGAGTAGTAAGGACTGGAACCCAGGGGAACCAGTGCAGAATGCAGCAGATAGAGATTAGTAAGGTCTGGAACCCAGGGGAACCAGTGCAGAATGCAGTAGATAGAGAGTAGTAAGGACTGGAACCCAGGGGAACCAGTACAGAATGCAGCAGATAGAGAGTAGTAAGGTCTGGAACCCAGGGGAACCAGTGCAGAATGCAGTAGATAGAGAGTAGTAAGGACTGGAACCCAGGGGAACCAGTGCAGAATGCAGCAGATAGAGATTAGTAAGGTCTGGAACCCAGGGGAACCAGTACAGAATGCAGTAGATAGAGAGTAGTAAGGACTGGAACCCAGGGGAACCAGTGCAGAATGCAGTAGATAGAGAGTAGTAAGGACTGGAACCCAGGGGAACCAGTGCAGAATGCAGCAGATAGAGAGTAGTAAGGTCTGGAACCCAGGGGAACCAGTGCAGAATGCAGTAGATAGAGAGTAGTAAGGTCTGGAACCCAGGGGAACCAGTGTAGAATGCAGTAGATAGAGAGTAGTAAGGTCTGGAACTCAGGGGAACCAGTGCAGAATGCATCAGACAGAGAGTAGTAAGGTCTGGAACTCAGGGGAACCAGTGCAGAATGTAGCAGATAGAGAGTAGTAAGGTCTGGAACCCAGGGGAACCAGTGCAGAATGCAGTAGATAGAGAGTAGTAAGGACTGGAACCCAGGGGAACCAGTGCAGAATGCAGTAGATAGAGAGTAGTAAGGTCTGGAACCCAGGGGAACCAGTGCAGAATGCAGTAGATAGAGAGTAGTAAGGTCTGGAACTCAGGGGAACCAGTACAGAATGCATCAGACAGAGAGTATAGTAAGAGAGAGAACCCAGGGGAACCAGTGCAGAATGCAGCAGATAGAGAGTAGTAAGGACTGGAACTCAGGGGAACCAGTGCAGAATGCAGTAGATAGAGAGTAGTAAGGACTGGAACCCAGGGGAACCAGTGCAGAATGCAGTAGATAGAGAGTAGTAAGGACTGGAACCCAGGGGAACCAGTACAGAATGCATCAGACAGAGAGTATAGTAAGAGAGAGAACCCAGGGGAACCAGTGCAGAATGCAGCAGATAGAGAGTAGTAAGGACTGGAACCCAGGGGAACCAGTGCAGAATGCAGTAGATAGAGAGTAGTAAGGACCGGAACCCAGGGGAACCTGTACAGAATGCAGTAGATAGAGAGTAGTAAGGACTGGAACCCAGGGGAACCAGTACAGAATGCAGCAGATAGAGAGTAGTAAGGACTGGAACCCAGGGGAACCAGTACAGAATGCATCAGACAGAGAGTATAGTAAGAGAGAGAACCCAGGGGAACCAGTGCAGAATGCAGCAGATAGAGAGTAGTAAGGTCTGGAACCCAGGGGAACCAGTGCAGAATGCAGTAGATAGAGAGTAGTAAGGACTGGAACCCAGGGGAACCAGTGCAGAATGCAGTAGATAGAGAGTAGTAAGGTCTGGAACCCAGGGGAACCAGTGCAGAATGCAGTAGATAGAGAGTAGTAAGGTCTGGAACTCAGGGGAACCAGTACAGAATGCATCAGACAGAGAGTATAGTAAGAGAGAGAACCCAGGGGAACCAGTGCAGAATGCAGCAGATAGAGAGTAGTAAGGACTGGAACTCAGGGGAACCAGTGCAGAATGCAGTAGATAGAGAGTAGTAAGGACTGGAACCCAGGGGAACCAGTGCAGAATGCAGTAGATAGAGAGTAGTAAGGACTGGAACCCAGGGGAACCAGTACAGAATGCATCAGACAGAGAGTATAGTAAGAGAGAGAACCCAGGGGAACCAGTGCAGAATGCAGCAGATAGAGAGTAGTAAGGACTGGAACCCAGGGGAACCAGTGTAGAATGCAGTAGATAGAGAGTAGTAAGGACCGGAACCCAGGGGAACCTGTACAGAATGCAGTAGATAGAGAGTAGTAAGGACTGGAACCCAGGGGAACCAGTACAGAATGCAGCAGATAGAGAGTAGTAAGGACTGGAACCCAGGGGAACCAGTACAGAATGCATCAGACAGAGAGTATAGTAAGAGAGAGAACCCAGGGGAACCAGTGTAGAATGCAGCAGATAGAGAGTAGTAAGGTCTGGAACCCAGGGGAACCAGTGTAGAATGCAGCAGATAGAGAGTAGTAAGGACTGGAACCCAGGGGAACCGGTGCAGAATGCAGCAGATAGAGAGTAGTAAGGACTGGAACCCAGGGGAACCAGTGTAGAATGCAGCAGATAGAGAGTAGTAAGGACTGGAACCCAGGGGAACCAGTGCAGAATGCAGCAGATAGAGATTAGTAAGGTCTGGAACCCAGGGGAACCAGTGCAGAATGCAGCAGATAGAGAGTAGTAAGGACTGGAACCCAGGGGAACCAGTGCAGAATGCAGTAGATAGAGAGTAGTAAGGACTGGAACCAAAGGGAACCAGTGCAGAATGCAGTAGATAGAGAGTAGTAAGGTCTGGAACTCAGGGGAACCAGTGCAGAATGCAGTAGATAGAGAGTAGTAAGGTCTGGAACCCAGGGGAACCAGTGCAGAATGCAGCAGATAGAGAGTAGTAAGGACTGGAACCCAGGGGAACCAGTGCAGAATGCATCAGATAGAGAGTAGTAAGGACTGGAACCCAGGGGAACCAGTGTAGAATGCAGCAGATAGAGAGTAGTAAGGACTGGAACCCAGGGGAACCAGTGCAGAATGCAGCAGATAGAGAGTAGTAAGGACTGGAACCCAGGGGAACCAGTGCAGAATGCAGTAGATAGAGAGTAGTAAGGTCTGGAACCCAGGGGAACCAGTACAGAATGCAGCAGATAGAGAGTAGTAAGGACTGGAACCCAGGGGAACCAGTGCAGAATGCAGTAGATAGAGAGTAGTAAGGACTGGAACCCAGGGGAACCAGTGTAGAATGCAGCAGATAGAGAGTAGTAAGGACTGGAACCCAGGGGAACCAGTACAGAATGCAGCAGATAGAGAGTAGTAAGGTCTGGAACCCAGGGGAACCAGTGCAGAATGCAGTAGATAGAGAGTAGTAAGGACTGGAACTCAGGGGAACCAGTGTAGAATGCAGCAGATAGAGAGTAGTAAGGACTGGAACCCAGGGGAACCAGTGCAGAATGCAGTAGATAGAGAGTAGTAAGGACTGGAACCCAGGGGAACCAGTGTAGAATGCAGTAGATAGAGAGTATAGTAAGGACTGGAACCCAGGGGAACCAGTGCAGAATGCAGCAGATAGAGAGTAGTAAGGTCTGGAACCCAGGGGAACCAGTACAGAATGCAGTAGATAGAGAGTAGTAAGGACTGGAACCCAGGGGAACCAGTACAGAATGCAGCAGATAGAGAGTAGTAAGGTCTGGAACCCAGGGGAACCAGTGCAGAATGCAGTAGATAGAGAGTAGTAAGGACTGGAACCCAGGGGAACCAGTGCAGAATGCAGTAGATAGAGAGTAGTAAGGTCTGGAACTCAGGGGAACCAGTGTAGAATGCAGCAGATAGAGAGTAGTAAGGTCTGGAACCCAGGGGAACCAGTGCAGAATGCAGTAGATAGAGAGTAGTAAGGTCTGGAACCCAGGGGAACCAGTGCAGAATGCAGTAGATAGAGAGTAGTAAGGTCTGGAACCCAGGGGAACCAGTGCAGAATGCAGTAGATAGAGAGTAGTAAGGTCTGGAACCCAGGGGAACCAGTGCAGAATGCAGTAGATAGAGAGTAGTAAGGACTGGAACTCAGGGGAACCAGTGTAGAATGCAGTAGATAGAGAGTAGTAAGGACTGGAACCCAGGGGAACCAGTGTAGAATGCAGTACATAGAGAGTATAGTAAGGACTGGAACCCAGGGGAACCAGTGTAGAATGCAGCAGATAGAGAGTAGTAAGGACTGGAACCCAGGGGAACCAGTACAGAATGCAGCAGATAGAGAGTAGTAAGGTCTGGAACCCAGGGGAACCAGTGCAGAATGCAGTAGATAGAGAGTAGTAAGGTCTGGAACTCAGGGGAACCAGTGTAGAATGCAGCAGATAGAGAGTAGTAAGGTCTGGAACCCAGGGGAACCAGTGTAGAATGCAGCAGATAGAGAGTAGTAAGGACTTCAACTCAGGGGAACCAGTGCAGAATGCAGCAGATAGAGAGTAGTAAGGACTGGAACCCAGGGGAACCAGTACAGAATGCAGTAGATAGAGAGTAGTAAGGACTGGAACCCAGGGGAACCAGTGTAGAATGCAGTAGATAGAGAGTAGTAAGGACTGGAACCCAGGGGAACCAGTACAGAAAGCAGCAGATAGAGAGTAGTAAGGTCTGGAACCCAGGGGAACCAGTACAGAATGCAGCAGATAGAGAGTAGTAAGGACTGGAACCCAGGGGAACCAGTGCAGAATGCAGCAGATAGAGAGTAGTAAGGACTGGAACCCAGGGGAACCAGTGCAGAATGCAGTAGATAGAGAGTATAGTAAGGTCTGGAACCCAGGGGAACCCGTACAGAATGCAGCAGATAGAGAGTAGTAAGGTCTGGAACCCAGGGGAACCAGTGCAGAATGCAGTAGATAGAGAGTATAGTAAGGTCTGGAACCCAGGGGAACCAGTGCAGAATGCATCAGATAGAGAGTAGTAAGGACTGGAACTCAGGGGAACCAGTACAGAATGCAGTAGATAGAGAGTAGTAAGGTCTGTAACTCAGGGGAACCAGTGCAGAATGCAGTAGATAGTGAGTAGTAAGGTCTGGAACCCAGGGGAACCAGTGTAGAATGCAGCAGATAGAGAGTAGTAAGGACTGGAACCCAGGGGAACCAGTGCAGAATGCAGTAGATAGAGAGTATAGTAAGGTCTGGAACCCAGGGGAACCAGTGCAGAATGCATCAGATAGAGAGTAGTAAGGTCTGGAACTCAGGGGAACCAGTGCAGAATGCAGTAGATAGAGAGTAGTAAGGACTGGAACCCAGGGGAACCAGTGCAGAATGCAGCAGATAGAGAGTAGTAAGGACTGGAACTCAGGGGAACCAGTGCAGAATGCAGCAGATAGAGAGTAGTAAGGACTGGAACCCAGGGGAACCAGTACAGAATGCAGCTGATAGAGAGTAGTAAGGACTGGAACCCAGGGGAACCAGTGAAGAATGCAGTAGATAGAGAGTATAGTAAGGTCTGGAACCCAGGGGAACCAGTGCAGAATGCATCAGATAGAGAGTAGTAAGGTCTGGAACTCAGGGGAACCAGTACAGAATGCATCAGACAGAGAGTATAGTAAGAGAGAGAACCCAGGGGAACCAGTGCAGAATGCAGCAGATAGAGAGTAGTAAGGACTGGAACTCAGGGGAACCAGTGCAGAATGCAGCAGATTCAGAGTAGTAAGGACTGGAACCCAGGGGAACCAGTGCAGAATGCAGTAGATAGAGAGTATAGTAAGAGAGAGAACCCAGGGGAACCAGTGTAGAATGCAGCAGATAGAGAGTAGTAAGGACTGGAACTCAGGGGAACCAGTGCAGAATGCAGCAGATAGAGAGTAGTAAGGACTGGAACTCAGGGGAACCAGTGCAGAATGCATCAGATAGAGAGTAGTAAGGACTGGAACTCAGGGGAACCAGTGCAGAATGCATCAGATAGAGAGTAGTAAGGACTGGAACCCAGGGGAACCAGTGCAGAATGCAGTAGATAGAGAGTAGTAAGGACTGGAACTCAGGGGAACCAGTGCAGAATGCAGTAGATAGAGAGTAGTAAGGTCTGGAACTCAGGGGAACCAGTGCAGAATGCAGTAGATAGAGAGTAGTAAGGACTGGAACTCAGGGGAACCAGTACAGAATGCAGCAGATAGAGAGTAGTAAGGTCTGGAACCCAGGGGAACCAGTGCAGAATGCAGCAGATAGAGAGTAGTAAGGTCTGGAACCCAGGGGAACCAGTGTAGAATGCAGCAGATAGAGAGTAGTAAGGACTGGAACTCAGGGGAACCAGTGCAGAATGCAGTAGATAGAGAGTAGTAAGGTCTGGAACTCAGGGGAACCAGTGCAGAATGCAGTAGATAGAGAGTAGTAAGGACTGGAACCCAGGGGAACCAGTGCAGAATGCAGCAGATAGAGAGTAGTAAGGTCTGGAACCCAGGGGAACCAGTGCAGAATGCAGCAGATAGAGAGTAGTAAGGTCTGGAACCCAGGGGAACCAGTGCAGAATGCAGCAGATAGAGAGTAGTAAGGTCTGGAACCCAGGGGAACCAGTGCAGAATGCAGCAGATAGAGAGTAGTAAGGACTGGAACCCAGGGGAACCAGTGCAGAATGCAGCAGATAGAGAGTAGTAAGGTCTGGAACCCAGGGGAACCAGTGCAGAATGCAGCAGATAGAGAGTAGTAAGGACTGGAACCCAGGGGAACCAGTGCAGAATGCAGTAGATAGAGAGTAGTAAGGACTGGAACTCAGGGGAACCAGTGCAGAATGCAGTAGATAGAGAGTAGTAAGGTCTGGAACCCAGGGGAACCAGTACAGAATGCAGTAGATAGAGAGTAGTAAGGACTGGAACCCAGGGGAACCAGTGCAGAATGCAGCAGATAGAGAGTAGTAAGGTCTGGAACCCAGGGGAACCAGTACAGAATGCAGTAGATAGAGAGTAGTAAGGTCTGGAACCCAGGGGAACCAGTGCAGAATGCAGTAGATAGAGAGTAGTAAGGTCTGGAACTCAGGGGAACCAGTGCAGAATGCAGCAGATAGAGAGTAGTAAGGACTGGAACCCAGGGGAACCAGTGCAGAATGCAGCAGATAGAGAGTAGTAAGGTCTGGAACCCAGGGGAACCAGTGTAGAATGCAGCAGATAGAGAGTAGTAAGGACTGGAACCCAGGGGAACCAGTGCAGAATGCAGCAGATAGAGAGTAGTAAGGTCTGGAACCCAGGGGAACCAGTGCAGAATGCAGTAGATAGAGAGTAGTAAGGTCTGGAACCCAGGGGAACCAGTGCAGAATGCAGTAGATAGAGAGTAGTAAGGTCTGGAACCCAGGGGAACCAGTGCAGAATGCAGTAGATAGAGAGTAGTAAGGTCTGGAACTCAGGGGAACCAGTGCAGAATGCAGTAGATAGAGAGTAGTAAGGTCTGGAACCCAGGGGAACCAGTGTAGAATGCAGCAGATAGAGAGTAGTAAGGTCTGGAACCCAGGGGAACCAGTGCAGAATGCAGTAGATAGAGAGTAGTAAGGTCTGGAACCCAGGGGAACCAGTGCAGAATGCAGTAGATAGAGAGTAGTAAGGTCTGGAACCAAAGGGAACCAGTGTAGAATGCAGCAGATAGAGAGTAGTAAGGTCTGGAACCCAGGGGAACCTGTACAGAATGCAGCAGATAGAGAGTAGTAAGGTCTGGAACCCAGGGGAACCTGTACAGAATGCAGCAGATAGAGAGTAGTAAGGACTGGAACCCAGTGGAACCAGTGCAGAATGCAGTAGATAGAGAGTAGTAAGGACTGGAACCCAGGGGAACCAGTGCAGAATGCAGTAGATAGAGAGTATAGTAAGGTCTGGAACCCAGGGGAACCAGTGCAGAATGCAGTAGATAGAGAGTAGTAAGGTCTGGAACCCAGGGGAACCAGTGCAGAATGCAGCAGATAGAGAGTAGTAAGGTCTGGAACCCAGGGGAACCAGTACAGAATGCAGCAGATAGAGAGTAGTAAGGTCTGGAACCCAGGGGAACCAGTGCAGAATGCAGCAGATAGAGAGTAGTAAGGTCTGGAACCAAAGGGAACCAGTGCAGAATGCAGCAGATAGAGAGTAGTAAGGTCTGGAACCCAGGGGAACCAGTGTAGAATGCAGCAGATAGAGAGTAGTAAGGTCTGGAACCCAGGGGAACCAGTGCAGAATGCAGTAGATAGAGAGTAGTAAGGTCTGGAACCCAGGGGAACCAGTACAGAATGCATCAGACAGAGAGTATAGTAAGAGAGAGAAGCCAGGGGAACCAGTGCAGAATGCAGCAGATAGAGAGTAGTAAGGACTGGAACCCAGGGGAACCAGTGCAGAATGCAGCAGATAGAGAGTAGTAAGGTCTGGAAC
Organism: Rhinophrynus dorsalis; assembly: GCA_037306005.1. Lineage (NCBI taxonomy): Eukaryota > Metazoa > Chordata > Amphibia > Anura > Rhinophrynidae > Rhinophrynus > Rhinophrynus dorsalis. Next base: position 288,680 of record JBBDGT010000323.1, on the reverse strand, counting down.
TCAGGGGAACCAGTGCAGAATGCAGTAGATAGAGAGTAGTAAGGACTGGAACCCAGGGGAACCAGTGCAGAATGCATCAGACAGAGAGTAGTAAGGACTGGAACCCAGGGGAACCAGTACAGAATGCATAAGATAGAGAGTAGTAAGGTCTGGAACTCAGGGGAACCATTGTAGAATGCAGCAGATAGAGAGTAGTAAGGTCTGGAACTCAGTGGAACCAGTGCAGAATGCAGCAGATAGAGAGTAGTAAGGTCTGGAACTCAGGGGAACCATTGTAGAATGCAGCAGATAGAGAGTAGTAAGGTCTGGAACCCAGGGGAACCAGTGTAGAATGCAGCAGATAGAGAGTAGTAAGGTCTGGAACCCAGGGGAACCAGTGCAGAATGCAGTAGATAGAGAGTAGTAAGGTCTGGAACCCAGGGGAACCAGTGCAGAATGCAGTAGATAGAGAGTAGTAAGGTCTGGAACCAAAGGGAACCAGTGTAGAATGCAGCAGATAGAGAGTAGTAAGGTCTGGAACCCAGGGGAACCTGTACAGAATGCAGCAGATAGAGAGTAGTAAGGTCTGGAACCCAGGGGAACCTGTACAGAATGCAGCAGATAGAGAGTAGTAAGGACTGGAACCCAGTGGAACCAGTGCAGAATGCAGTAGATAGAGAGTAGTAAGGACTGGAACCCAGGGGAACCAGTGCAGAATGCAGTAGATAGAGAGTATAGTAAGGTCTGGAACCCAGGGGAACCAGTGCAGAATGCAGTAGATAGAGAGTAGTAAGGTCTGGAACCCAGGGGAACCAGTGCAGAATGCAGCAGATAGAGAGTAGTAAGGTCTGGAACCCAGGGGAACCAGTACAGAATGCAGCAGATAGAGAGTAGTAAGGTCTGGAACCCAGGGGAACCAGTGCAGAATGCAGCAGATAGAGAGTAGTAAGGTCTGGAACCAAAGGGAACCAGTGCAGAATGCAGCAGATAGAGAGTAGTAAGGTCTGGAACCCAGGGGAACCAGTGTAGAATGCAGTAGATAGAGAGTAGTAAGGTCTGGAACCCAGGGGAACCAGTGCAGAATGCAGTAGATAGAGAGTAGTAAGGTCTGGAACCCAGGGGAACCAGTACAGAATGCATCAGACAGAGAGTATAGTAAGAGAGAGAAGCCAGGGGAACCAGTGCAGAATGCAGCAGATAGAGAGTAGTAAGGACTGGAACCCAGGGGAACCAGTGCAGAATGCAGCAGATAGAGAGTAGTAAGGTCTGGAACTCAGGGGAACCAGTGCAGAATGCAGTAGATAGAGAGTAGTAAGGACTGGAACCCAGGGGAACCAGTACAGAATGCATAAGATAGAGAGTAGTAAGGTCTGGAACTCAGGGGAACCATTGTAGAATGCAGCAGATAGAGAGTAGTAAGGTCTGGAACTCAGTGGAACCAGTGCAGAATGCAGCAGATAGAGAGTAGTAAGGTCTGGAACTCAGGGGAACCATTGTAGAATGCAGCAGATAGAGAGTAGTAAGGTCTGGAACCCAGGGGAACCAGTGTAGAATGCAGCAGATAGAGAGTAGTAAGGTCTGGAACCCAGGGGAACCAGTGTAGAATGCAGCAGATAGAGAGTAGTAAGGACTGGAACCCAGGGGAACCAGTGCAGAATGCAGTAGATAGAGAGTAGTAAGGACTGGAACTCAGGGGAACCAGTGCAGAATGCAGCAGATAGAGAGTAGTAAGGACTGGAACCCAGGGGAACCAGTGCAGAATGCAGTAGATAGAGAGTAGTAAGGTCTGGAACCCAGGGGAACCAGTGCAGAATGCAGTAGATAGAGAGTAGTAAGGTCTGGAACCCAGGGGAACCAGTGTAGAATGCAGCAGATAGAGAGTAGTAAGGACTGGAACCCAGGGGAACCAGTGTAGAATGCAGCAGATAGAGAGTAGTAAGGTCTGGAACCCAGGGGAACCAGTGTAGAATGCAGCAGATAGAGAGTAGTAAGGACTGGAACCCAGGGGAACCAGTGCAGAATGCAGTAGATAGAGAGTAGTAAGGTCTGGAACCCAGGGGAACCAGTGTAGAATGCAGCAGATAGAGAGTAGTAAGGTCTGGAACCCAGGGGAACCAGTGCAGAATGCAGTAGATAGAGAGTAGTAAGGTCTGGAACCCAGGAGAACCAGTGTAGAATGCAGCAGATAGAGAGTAGTAAGGTCTGGAACTCAGGGGATCCAGTACAGAATGCAGTAGATAGAGAGTAGTAAGGACTGGAACCCAGGGGAACCAGTACAGAATGCAGCAGATAGAGAGTAGTAAGGTCTGGAACCCAGGGGAACCAGTGCAGAATGCAGTAGATAGAGAGTAGTAAGGACTGGAACCCAGGGGAACCAGTGCAGAATGCAGCAGATAGAGATTAGTAAGGTCTGGAACCCAGGGGAACCAGTGCAGAATGCAGTAGATAGAGAGTAGTAAGGACTGGAACCCAGGGGAACCAGTACAGAATGCAGCAGATAGAGAGTAGTAAGGTCTGGAACCCAGGGGAACCAGTGCAGAATGCAGTAGATAGAGAGTAGTAAGGACTGGAACCCAGGGGAACCAGTGCAGAATGCAGCAGATAGAGATTAGTAAGGTCTGGAACCCAGGGGAACCAGTACAGAATGCAGTAGATAGAGAGTAGTAAGGACTGGAACCCAGGGGAACCAGTGCAGAATGCAGTAGATAGAGAGTAGTAAGGACTGGAACCCAGGGGAACCAGTGCAGAATGCAGCAGATAGAGAGTAGTAAGGTCTGGAACCCAGGGGAACCAGTGCAGAATGCAGTAGATAGAGAGTAGAAAGGTCTGGAACCCAGGGGAACCAGTGTAGAATGCAGTAGATAGAGAGTAGTAAGGTCTGGAACTCAGGGGAACCAGTGCAGAATGCATCAGACAGAGAGTAGTAAGGTCTGGAACTCAGGGGAACCAGTGCAGAATGCAGCAGATAGAGAGTAGTAAGGTCTGGAACCCAGGGGAACCAGTGAAGAATGCAGTAGATAGAGAGTAGTAAGGACTGGAACCCAGGGGAACCAGTGCAGAATGCAGTAGATAGAGAGTAGTAAGGTCTGGAACCAAGGGGAACCAGTGCAGAATGCAGTAGATAGAGAGTAGTAAGGTCTGGAACTCAGGGGAACCAGTACAGAATGCATCAGACAGAGAGTATAGTAAGAGAGAGAACCCAGGGGAACCAGTGCAGAATGCAGCAGATAGAGAGTAGTAAGGACTGGAACTCAGGGGAACCAGTGCAGAATGCAGTAGATAGAGAGTAGTAAGGACTGGAACCCAGGGGAACCAGTGCAGAATGCAGTAGATAGAGAGTAGTAAGGACTGGAACCCAGGGGAACCAGTACAGAATGCATCAGACAGAGAGTATAGTAAGAGAGAGAACCCAGGGGAACCAGTGCAGAATGCAGCAGATAGAGAGTAGTAAGGACTGGAACTCAGGGGAACCAGTGCAGAATGCAGTAGATAGAGAGTAGTAAGGACTGGAACCCAGGGGAACCAGTGCAGAATGCAGTAGATAGAGAGTAGTAAGGACCGGAACCCAGGGGAACCTGTACAGAATGCAGTAGATAGAGAGTAGTAAGGACTGGAACCCAGGGGAACCAGTACAGAATGCAGCAGATAGAGAGTAGTAAGGACTGGAACCCAGGGGAACCAGTACAGAATGCATCAGACAGAGAGTATAGTAAGAGAGAGAACCCAGGGGAACCAGTGCAGAATGCAGCAGATAGAGAGTAGTAAGGTCTGGAACCCAGGGGAACCAGTGCAGAATGCAGTAGATAGAGAGTAGTAAGGACTGGAACCCAGGGGAACCAGTGCAGAATGCAGTAGATAGAGAGTAGTAAGGTCTGGAACCCAGGGGAACCAGTGCAGAATGCAGTAGATAGAGAGTAGTAAGGTCTGGAACTCAGGGGAACCAGTACAGAATGCATCAGACAGAGAGTATAGTAAGAGAGAGAACCCAGGGGAACCAGTGCAGAATGCAGCAGATAGAGAGTAGTAAGGACTGGAACTCAGGGGAACCAGTGCAGAATGCAGTAGATAGAGAGTAGTAAGGACTGGAACCCAGGGGAACCAGTGCAGAATGCAGTAGATAGAGAGTAGTAAGGACTGGAACTCAGGGGAACCAGTACAGAATGCATCAGACAGAGAGTATAGTAAGAGAGAGAACCCAGGGGAACCAGTGCAGAATGCAGCAGATAGAGAGTAGTAAGGACTGGAACCCAGGGGAACCAGTGTAGAATGCAGTAGATTCAGAGTAGTAAGGACTGGAACCCAGGGGAACCAGTACAGAATGCATCAGACAGAGAGTATAGTAAGAGAGAGAACCCAGGGGAACCAGTGCAGAATGCAGCAGATAGAGAGTAGTAAGGACTGGAACCCAGGGGAACCAGTGTAGAATGCAGTAGATAGAGAGTAGTAAGGACCGGAACCCAGGGGAACCTGTACAGAATGCAGTAGATAGAGAGAAGTAAGGACTGGAACCCAGGGGAACCAGTACAGAATGCAGCAGATAGAGAGTAGTAAGGACTGGAACCCAGGGGAACCAGTACAGAATGCATCAGACAGAGAGTATAGTAAGAGAGAGAACCCAGGGGAACCAGTGCAGAATGCAGCAGATAGAGAGTAGTAAGGACTGGAACCCAGGGGAACCAGTGTAGAATGCAGCAGATAGAGAGTAGTAAGGTCTGGAACCCAGGGGAACCAGTGCAGAATGCAGCAGATAGAGAGTAATAAGGACTGGAACCCAGGGGAACCAGTGCAGAATGCATCAGATAGAGAGTAGTAAGGACTGGAACCCAGGGGAACCAGTGTAGAATGCAGCAGATAGAGAGTAGTAAGGACTGGAACCCAGGGGAACCAGTGCAGAATGCAGCAGATAGAGAGTAGTAAGGACTGGAACCCAGGGGAACCAGTGCAGAATGCAGTAGATAGAGAGTAGTAAGGTCTGGAACCCAGGGGAACCAGTACAGAATGCAGCAGATAGAGAGTAGTAAGGACTGGAACCCAGGGGAACCAGTGCAGAATGCAGTAGATAGAGAGTAGTAAGGACTGGAACCCAGGGGAACCAGTGTAGAATGCAGCAGATAGAGAGTAGTAAGGACTGGAACCCAGGGGAACCAGTACAGAATGCAGCAGATAGAGAGTAGTAAGGTCTGGAACCCAGGGGAACCAGTGCAGAATGCAGTAGATAGAGAGTAGTAAGGTCTGGAACTCAGGGGAACCAGTGTAGAATGCAGCAGATAGAGAGTAGTAAGGACTGGAACCCAGGGGAACCAGTGCAGAATGCAGTAGATAGAGAGTAGTAAGGACTGGAACCCAGGGGAACCAGTGTAGAATGCAGTAGATAGAGAGTAGTAAGGACTGGAACCCAGGGGAACCAGTGTAGAATGCAGCAGATAGAGAGTAGTAAGGACTGGAACCCAGGGGAACCAGTACAGAATGCAGCAGATAGAGAGTAGTAAGGTCTGGAACCCAGGGGAACCAGTGCAGAATGCAGTAGATAGAGAGTAGTAAGGACTGGAACCCAGGGGAACCAGTGCAGAATGCAGTAGATAGAGAGTAGTAAGGTCTGGAACTCAGGGGAACCAGTGTAGAATGCAGCAGATAGAGAGTAGTAAGGTCTGGAACCCAGGGGAACCAGTGCAGAATGCAGTAGATAGAGAGTAGTAAGGTCTGGAACCCAGGGGAACCAGTGCAGAATGCAGCAGATAGAGAGTAGTAAGGACTGGAACCCAGGGGAACCAGTACAGAATGCAGTAGATAGAGAGTAGTAAGGTCTGGAACCCAGGGGAACCAGTGCAGAATGCAGTAGATAGAGAGTAGTAAGGACTGGAACTCAGGGGAACCAGTGTAGAATGCAGTAGATAGAGAGTAGTAAGGACTGGAACCCAGGGGAACCAGTGTAGAATGCAGTAGATAGAGAGTATAGTAAGGACTGGAACCCAGGGGAACCAGTGTAGAATGCAGCAGATAGAGAGTAGTAAGGACTGGAACCCAGGGGAACCAGTACAGAATGCAGCAGATAGAGAGTAGTAAGGTCTGGAACCCAGGGGAACCAGTGCAGAATGCAGTAGATAGAGAGTAGTAAGGTCTGGAACTCAGGGGAACCAGTGTAGAATGCAGCAGATAGAGAGTAGTAAGGTCTGGAACCCAGGGGAACCAGTGTAGAATGCAGCAGATAGAGAGTAGTAAGGACTTCAACTCAGGGGAACCAGTGCAGAATGCAGCAGATAGAGAGTAGTAAGGACTGGAACCCAGGGGAACCAGTACAGAATGCAGTAGATAGAGAGTAGTAAGGACTGGAACCCAGGGGAACCAGTGTAGAATGCAGTAGATAGAGAGTAGTAAGGACTGGAACCCAGGGGAACCAGTACAGAATGCAGCAGATAGAGAGTAGTAAGGTCTGGAACCCAGGGGAACCAGTACAGAATGCAGCAGATAGAGAGTAGTAAGGACTGGAACCCAGGGGAACCAGTGCAGAATGCAGCAGATAGAGAGTAGTAAGGACTGGAACCCAGGGGAACCAGTGCAGAATGCAGTAGATAGAGAGTATAGTAAGGTCTGGAACCCAGGGGAACCAGTACAGAATGCAGCAGATAGAGAGTAGTAAGGTCTGGAACCCAGGGGAACCAGTGCAGAATGCAGTAGATAGAGAGTATAGTAAGGTCTGGAACCCAGGGGAACCAGTGCAGAATGCATCAGATAGAGAGTAGTAAGGACTGGAACTCAGGGGAACCAGTACAGAATGCAGTAGATAGAGAGTAGTAAGGTCTGTAACTCAGGGGAACCAGTGCAGAATGCAGTAGATAGTGAGTAGTAAGGTCTGGAACCCAGGGGAACCAGTGTAGAATGCAGCAGATAGAGAGTAGTAAGGACTGGAACCCAGGGGAACCAGTGCAGAATGCAGTAGATAGAGAGTATAGTAAGGTCTGGAACCCAGGGGAACCAGTGCAGAATGCATCAGATAGAGAGTAGTAAGGTCTGGAACTCAGGGGAACCAGTGCAGAATGCAGTAGATAGAGAGTAGTAAGGACTGGAACCCAGGGGAACCAGTGCAGAATGCAGCAGATAGAGAGTAGTAAGGACTGGAACTCAGGGGAACCAGTGCAGAATGCAGCAGATAGAGAGTAGTAAGGACTGGAACCCAGGGGAACCAGTACAGAATGCAGCAGATAGAGAGTAGTAAGGACTGGAACCCAGGGGAACCAGTGCAGAATGCAGTAGATAGAGAGTATAGTAAGGTCTGGAACCCAGGGGAACCAGTGCAGAATGCATCAGATAGAGAGTAGTAAGGTCTGGAACTCAGGGGAACCAGTACAGAATGCATCAGACAGAGAGTATAGTAAGAGAGAGAACCCAGGGGAACCAGTGCAGAATGCAGCAGATAGAGAGTAGTAAGGACTGGAACTCAGGGGAACCAGTGCAGAATGCAGCAGATTCAGAGTAGTAAGGACTGGAACCCAGGGGAACCAGTGCAGAATGCAGTAGATAGAGAGTATAGTAAGAGAGAGAACCCAGGGGAACCAGTGTAGAATGCAGCAGATAGAGAGTAGTAAGGACTGGAACTCAGGGGAACCAGTGCAGAATGCAGCAGATAGAGAGTAGTAAGGACTGGAACTCAGGGGAACCAGTGCAGAATGCATCAGATAGAGAGTAGTAAGGACTGGAACTCAGGGGAACCAGTGCAGAATGCATCAGATAGAGAGTAGTAAGGACTGGAACCCAGGGGAACCAGTGCAGAATGCAGTAGATAGAGAGTAGTAAGGACTGGAACTCAGGGGAACCAGTGCAGAATGCAGTAGATAGAGAGTAGTAAGGTCTGGAACTCAGGGGAACCAGTGCAGAATGCAGTAGATAGAGAGTAGTAAGGACTGGAACTCAGGGGAACCAGTACAGAATGCAGCAGATAGAGAGTAGTAAGGTCTGGAACCCAGGGGAACCAGTGCAGAATGCAGCAGATAGAGAGTAGTAAGGTCTGGAACCCAGGGGAACCAGTGTAGAATGCAGCAGATAGAGAGTAGTAAGGACTGGAACTCAGGGGAACCAGTGCGAATGCAGTAGATAGAGAGTAGTAAGGTCTGGAACTCAGGGGAACCAGTGCAGAATGCAGCAGATAGAGAGTAGTAAGGTCTGGAACCCAGGGGAACCAGTGCAGAATGCAACAGATAGAGAGTAGTAAGGTCTGGAACCCAGGGGAACCAGTGCAGAATGCAGCAGATAGAGAGTAGTAAGGTCTGGAACCCAGGGGAACCAGTGCAGAATGCAGCAGATAGAGAGTAGTAAGGACTGGAACCCAGGGGAACCAGTGCAGAATGCAGCAGATAGAGAGTAGTAAGGTCTGGAACCCAGGGGAACCAGTGCAGAATGCAGCAGATAGAGAGTAGTAAGGACTGGAACCCAGGGGAACCAGTGCAGAATGCAGTAGATAGAGAGTAGTAAGGACTGGAACTCAGGGGAACCAGTGCAGAATGCAGTAGATAGAGAGTAGTAAGGTCTGGAACCCAGGGGAACCAGTACAGAATGCAGTAGATAGAGAGTAGTAAGGACTGGAACCCAGGGGAACCAGTGCAGAATGCAGCAGATAGAGAGTAGTAAGGTCTGGAACCCAGGGGAACCAGTACAGAATGCAGTAGATAGAGAGTAGTAAGGTCTGGAACCCAGGGGAACCAGTGCAGAATGCAGTAGATAGAGAGTAGTAAGGTCTGGAACTCAGGGGAACCAGTGCAGAATGCAGCAGATAGAGAGTAGTAAGGACTGGAACCCAGGGGAACCAGTGCAGAATGCAGCAGATAGAGAGTAGTAAGGTCTGGAACCCAGGGGAACCAGTGTAGAATGCAGCAGATAGAGAGTAGTAAGGACTGGAACCCAGGGGAACCAGTGCAGAATGCAGCAGATAGAGAGTAGTAAGGTCTGGAACCCAGGGGAACCAGTGCAGAATGCAGTAGATAGAGAGTAGTAAGGTCTGGAACCCAGGGGAACCAGTGCAGAATGCAGTAGATAGAGAGTAGTAAGGTCTGGAACCCAGGGGAACCAGTGCAGAATGCAGTAGATAGAGAGTAGTAAGGTCTGGAACTCAGGGGAACCAGTGCAGAATGCAGTAGATAGAGAGTAGTAAGGTCTGGAACCCAGGGGAACCAGTGTAGAATGCAGCAGATAGAGAGTAGTAAGGTCTGGAACCCAGGGGAACCAGTGCAGAATGCAGTAGATAGAGAGTAGTAAGGTCTGGAACCCAGGGGAACCAGTGCAGAATGCAGTAGATAGAGAGTAGTAAGGTCTGGAACCAAAGGGAACCAGTGTAGAATGCAGCAGATAGAGAGTAGTAAGGTCTGGAACCCAGGGGAACCTGTACAGAATGCAGCAGATAGAGAGTAGTAAGGTCTGGAACCCAGGGGAACCTGTACAGAATGCAGCAGATAGAGAGTAGTAAGGACTGGAACCCAGTGGAACCAGTGCAGAATGCAGTAGATAGAGAGTAGTAAGGACTGGAACCCAGGGGAACCAGTGCAGAATGCAGTAGATAGAGAGTATAGTAAGGTCTGGAACTCAGGGGAACCAGTGCAGAATGCAGTAGATAGAGAGTAGTAAGGTCTGGAACCCAGGGGAACCAGTGCAGAATGCAGCAGATAGAGAGTAGTAAGGTCTGGAACCCAGGGGAACCAGTACAGAATGCAGCAGATAGAGAGTAGTAAGGTCTGGAACCCAGGGGAACCAGTGCAGAATGCAGCAGATAGAGAGTAGTAAGGTCTGGAACCAAAGGGAACCAGTGCAGAATGCAGCAGATAGAGAGTAGTAAGGTCTGGAACCCAGGGGAACCAGTGTAGACTGCAGCAGATAGAGAGTAGTAAGGTCTGGAACCCAGGGGAACCAGTGCAGAATGCAGTAGATAGAGAGTAGTAAGGTCTGGAACCCAGGGGAACCAGTACAGAATGCATCAGACAGAGAGTATTGTAAGAGAGAGAAGCCAGGGGAACCAGTGCAGAATGCAGCAGATAGAGAGTAGTAAGGACTGGAACCCAGGGGAACCAGTGCAGAATGCAGCAGATAGAGAGTAGTAAGGTCTGGAACTCAGGGGAACCAGTGCAGAATGCAGTAGATAGAGAGTAGTAAGGACTGGAACTCAGGGGAACCAGTGCAGAATGCAGCAGATAGAGAGTAGTAAGGTCTGGAACCCAGGGGAACCAGTGTAGAATGCAGCAGATAGAGAGTAGTAAGGTCTGGAACCCAGGGGAACCAGTGCAGAATGCAGCAGATAGAGAGTAGTAAGGTCTGGAACCCAGGGGAACCAGTACAGAATGCATCAGATAGAGAGTAGTAAGGTCTGGAACCCAGGGGAACCAGTGCAGAATGCAGTAGATAGAGAGTAGTAAGGTCTGGAACCCAGGGGAACCAGTACAGAATGCAGCAGATAGAGAGTAGTAAGGTCTGGAACCCAGGGGAACCAGTGCAGAATGCAGCAGATAGAGAGTAGTAAGGTCTGGAACCCAGGGGAACCAGTGCAGAATGCAGTAGATAGAGAGTAGTAAGGACTGGAACCCAGGGGAACCAGTGCAGAATGCAGCAGATAGAGAGTAGTAAGGTATGGAACCCAGGGGAACCAGTGCAGAATGCAGCAGATAGAGAGTAGTAAGGTCTGGAACCCAGGGGAACCAGTGTAGAATGCAGCAGATAGAGAGTAGTAAGGTCTGGAACCCAGGGGAACCAGTGTAGAATGCAGCAGATAGAGAGTAGTAAGGACTGGAACCCAGGGGAACCAGTGCAGAATGCAGCAGATAGAGAGTAGTAAGGACTGGAACTCAGGGGAACCAGTGCAGAATGCAGCAGATAGAGAGTAGTAAGGTCTGGAACTCAGGGGAACCATTGTAGAATGCAGCAGATAGAGAGTAGTAAGGTCTGGAACCCAGGGGAACCAGTGTAGAATGCAGCAGATAGAGAGTAGTAAGGACTGGAACCCAGGGGAACCAGTGCAGAATGCAGTAGATAGAGAGTAGTAAGGACTGGAACTCAGGGGAACCAGTGCAGAATGCAGCAGATAGAGAGTAGTAAGGACTGGAACCCAGGGGAACCAGTGCAGAATGCAGTAGATAGAGAGTAGTAAGGTCTGGAACTCAGGGGAACCAGTGTAGAATGCAGCAGATAGAGAGTAGTAAGGACTGGAACCCAGGGGAACCAGTGCAGAATGCAGTAGATAGAGAGTAGTAAGGTCTGGAACCCAGGGGAACCAGTGTAGAATGCAGCAGATAGAGAGTAGTAAGGTCTGGAACCCAGGGGAACCAGTGCAGAATGCAGTAGATAGAGAGTAGTAAGGTCTGGAACCCAGGAGAACCAGTGTAGAATGCAGCAGATAGAGAGTTGTAAGGTCTGGAACTCAGGGGATCCAGTACAGAATGCAGTAGATAGAGAGTAGTAAGGACTGGAACCCAGGGGAACCAGTACAGAATGCAGCAGATAGAGAGTAGTAAGGTCTGGAACCCAGGGGAACCAGTGCAGAATGCAGTAGATAGAGAGTAGTAAGGACTGGAACCCAGGGGAACCAGTGCAGAATGCAGCAGATAGAGATTAGTAAGGTCTGGAACCCAGGGGAACCAGTGCAGAATGCAGTAGATAGAGAGTAGTAAGGACTGGAACCCAGGGGAACCAGTACAGAATGCAGCAGATAGAGAGTAGTAAGGTCTGGAACCCAGGGGAACCAGTGCAGAATGCAGTAGATAGAGAGTAGTAAGGACTGGAACCCAGGGGAACCAGTGCAGAATGCAGCAGATAGAGATTAGTAAGGTCTGGAACCCAGGGGAACCAGTACAGAATGCAGTAGATAGAGAGTAGTAAGGACTGGAACCCAGGGGAACCAGTGCAGAATGCAGTAGATAGAGAGTAGTAAGGACTGGAACCCAGGGGAACCAGTGCAGAATGCAGCAGATAGAGAGTAGTAAGGTCTGGAACCCAGGGGAACCAGTGCAGAATGCAGTAGATAGAGAGTAGTAAGGTCTGGAACCCAGGGGAACCAGTGTAGAATGCAGTAGATAGAGAGTAGTAAGGTCTGGAACTCAGGGGAACCAGTGCAGAATGCATCAGACAGAGAGTAGTAAGGTCTGGAACTCAGGGGAACCAGTGCAGAATGCAGCAGATAGAGAGTAGTAAGGTCTGGAACCCAGGGGAACCAGTGCAGAATGCAGTAGATAGAGAGTAGTAAGGTCTGGAACCCAGGGGAACCAGTGCAGAATGCAGTAGATAGAGAGTAGTAAGGACTGGAACCCAGGGGAACCAGTGCAGAATGCAGTAGATAGAGAGTAGTAAGGACTGGAACCCAGGGGAACCAGTACAGAAAGCAGCAGATAGAGAGTATAGTAAGAGAGAGAACCCAGGGGAACCAGTGTAGAATGCAGTAGATAGAGAGTAGTAAGGACTGGAACCCAGGGGAACCAGTGCAGAATGCAGTAGATAGAGAGTAGTAAGGTCTGGAACTCAGGGGAACCAGTACAGAATGCATCAGACAGAGAGTATACTAAGAGAGAGAACCCAGGGGAACCAGTGCAGAATGCAGCAGATAGAGAGTAGTAAGGACTGGAACTCAGGGGAACCAGTGCAGAATGCAGTAGATAGAGAGTAGTAAGGACTGGAACCCAGGGGAACCAGTGCAGAATGAAGTAGATAGAGAGTAGTAAGGACTGGAACCCAGGGGAACCAGTACAGAATGCATCAGACAGAGAGTATAGTAAGAGAGAGAACCCAGGGGAACCAGTGCAGAATGCAGCAGATAGAGAGTAGTAAGGACTGGAACCCAGGGGAACCAGTGCAGAATGCAGTAGATAGAGAGTAGTAAGGACCGGAACCCAGGGGAACCTGTACAGAATGCAGTAGATAGAGAGTAGTAAGGACTGGAACCCAGGGGAACCAGTACAGAATGCAGCAGATAGAGAGTAGTAAGGACTGGAACCCAGGGGAACCAGTACAGAATGCATCAGACAGAGAGTATAGTAAGAGAGAGAACCCAGGGGAACCAGTGCAGAATGCAGCAGATAGAGAGTAGTAAGGTCTGGAACCCAGGGGAACCAGTGCAGAATGCAGTAGATAGAGAGTAGTAAGGACTGGAACCCAGGGGAACCAGTGCAGAATGCAGTAGATAGAGAGTAGTAAGGTCTGGAACCCAGGGGAACCAGTGCAGAATGCAGTAGATAGAGAGTAGTAAGGTCTGGAACTCAGGGGAACCAGTACAGAATGCATCAGACAGAGAGTATAGCAAGAGAGAGAACCCAGGGGAACCAGTGCAGAATGCAGCAGATAGAGAGTAGTAAGGACTGGAACCCAGGGGAACCAGTGCAGAATGCAGTAGATAGAGAGTAGTAAGGACTGGAACCCAGGGGAACCAGTGCAGAATGCAGTAGATAGAGAGTAGTAAGGACTGGAACCCAGGGGAACCAGTACAGAATGCATCAGACAGAGAGTATAGTAAGAGAGAGAACCCAGGGGAACCAGTGCAGAATGCAGCAGATAGAGAGTAGTAAGGACTGGAACCCAGGGGAACCAGTGTAGAATGCAGTAGATAGAGAGTAGTAAGGGCCGGAACCCAGGGGAACCTGTACAGAATGCAGTAGATAGAGAGTAGTAAGGACTGGAACCCAGGGGAACCAGTACAGAATGCAGCAGATAGAGAGTAGTAAGGACTGGAACCCAGGGGAACCAGTACAGAATGCATCAGACAGAGAGTATAGTAAGAGAGAGAACCCAGGGGAACCAGTGTAGAATGCAGCAGATAGAGAGTAGTAAGGACTTCAACTCAGGGGAACCAGTGCAGAATGCAGCAGATAGAGAGTAGTAAGGACTGGAACCCAGGGGAACCAGTACAGAATGCAGTAGATAGAGAGTAGTAAGGACTGGAACCCAGGGGAACCAGTGTAGAATGCAGTAGATAGAGAGTAGTAAGGACTGGAACCCAGGGGAACCAGTACAGAATGCAGCAGATAGAGAGTAGTAAGGTCTGGAACCCAGGGGAACCAGTACAGAATGCAGCAGATAGAGAGTAGTAAGGACTGGAACCCAGGGGAACCAGTGCAGAATGCAGCAGATAGAGAGTAGTAAGGACTGGAACCCAGGGGAACCAGTGCAGAATGCAGTAGATAGAGAGTATAGTAAGGTCTGGAACCCAGGGGAACCAGTACAGAATGCAGCAGATAGAGAGTAGTAAGGTCTGGAACCCAGGGGAACCAGTGCAGAATGCAGTAGATAGAGAGTATAGTAAGGTCTGGAACCCAGGGGAACCAGTGCAGAATGCATCAGATAGAGAGTAGTAAGGACTGGAACTCAGGGGAACCAGTACAGAATGCAGTAGATAGAGAGTAGTAAGGTCTGTAACTCAGGGGAACCAGTGCAGAATGCAGTAGATAGTGAGTAGTAAGGTCTGGAACCCAGGGGAACCAGTGTAGAATGCAGCAGATAGAGAGTAGTAAGGACTGGAACCCAGGGGAACCAGTGCAGAATGCAGTAGATAGAGAGTATAGTAAGGTCTGGAACCCAGGGGAACCAGTGCAGAATGCATCAGATAGAGAGTAGTAAGGTCTGGAACTCAGGGGAACCAGTGCAGAATGCAGTAGATAGAGAGTAGTAAGGACTGGAACCCAGGGGAACCAGTGCAGAATGCAGCAGATAGAGAGTAGTAAGGACTGGAACTCAGGGGAACCAGTGCAGAATGCAGCAGATAGAGAGTAGTAAGGACTGGAACCCAGGGGAACCAGTACAGAATGCAGCAGATAGAGAGTAGTAAGGACTGGAACCCAGGGGAACCAGTGCAGAATGCAGTAGATAGAGAGTATAGTAAGGTCTGGAACCCAGGGGAACCAGTGCAGAATGCATCAGATAGAGAGTAGTAAGGTCTGGAACTCAGGGGAACCAGTACAGAATGCATCAGACAGAGAGTATAGTAAGAGAGAGAACCCAGGGGAACCAGTGCAGAATGCAGCAGATAGAGAGTAGTAAGGACTGGAACTCAGGGGAACCAGTGCAGAATGCAGCAGATTCAGAGTAGTAAGGACTGGAACCCAGGGGAACCAGTGCAGAATGCAGTAGATAGAGAGTATAGTAAGAGAGAGAACCCAGGGGAACCAGTGTAGAATGCAGCAGATAGAGAGTAGTAAGGACTGGAACTCAGGGGAACCAGTGCAGAATGCAGCAGATAGAGAGTAGTAAGGACTGGAACTCAGGGGAACCAGTGCAGAATGCATCAGATAGAGAGTAGTAAGGACTGGAACTCAGGGGAACCAGTGCAGAATGCATCAGATAGAGAGTAGTAAGGACTGGAACCCAGGGGAACCAGTGCAGAATGCAGTAGATAGAGAGTAGTAAGGACTGGAACTCAGGGGAACCAGTGCAGAATGCAGTAGATAGAGAGTAGTAAGGTCTGGAACTCAGGGGAACCAGTGCAGAATGCAGTAGATAGAGAGTAGTAAGGACTGGAACTCAGGGGAACCAGTACAGAATGCAGCAGATAGAGAGTAGTAAGGTCTGGAACCCAGGGGAACCAGTGCAGAATGCAGCAGATAGAGAGTAGTAAGGTCTGGAACCCAGGGGAACCAGTGTAGAATGCAGCAGATAGAGAGTAGTAAGGACTGGAACTCAGGGGAACCAGTGCGAATGCAGTAGATAGAGAGTAGTAAGGTCTGGAACTCAGGGGAACCAGTGCAGAATGCAGCAGATAGAGAGTAGTAAGGTCTGGAACCCAGGGGAACCAGTGCAGAATGCAACAGATAGAGAGTAGTAAGGTCTGGAACCCAGGGGAACCAGTGCAGAATGCAGCAGATAGAGAGTAGTAAGGTCTGGAACCCAGGGGAACCAGTGCAGAATGCAGCAGATAGAGAGTAGTAAGGACTGGAACCCAGGGGAACCAGTGCAGAATGCAGCAGATAGAGAGTAGTAAGGTCTGGAACCCAGGGGAACCAGTGCAGAATGCAGCAGATAGAGAGTAGTAAGGACTGGAACCCAGGGGAACCAGTGCAGAATGCAGTAGATAGAGAGTAGTAAGGACTGGAACTCAGGGGAACCAGTGCAGAATGCAGTAGATAGAGAGTAGTAAGGTCTGGAACCCAGGGGAACCAGTACAGAATGCAGTAGATAGAGAGTAGTAAGGACTGGAACCCAGGGGAACCAGTGCAGAATGCAGCAGATAGAGAGTAGTAAGGTCTGGAACCCAGGGGAACCAGTACAGAATGCAGTAGATAGAGAGTAGTAAGGTCTGGAACCCAGGGGAACCAGTGCAGAATGCAGTAGATAGAGAGTAGTAAGGTCTGGAACTCAGGGGAACCAGTGCAGAATGCAGCAGATAGAGAGTAGTAAGGACTGGAACCCAGGGGAACCAGTGCAGAATGCAGCAGATAGAGAGTAGTAAGGTCTGGAACCCAGGGGAACCAGTGTAGAATGCAGCAGATAGAGAGTAGTAAGGACTGGAACCCAGGGGAACCAGTGCAGAATGCAGCAGATAGAGAGTAGTAAGGTCTGGAACCCAGGGGAACCAGTGCAGAATGCAGTAGATAGAGAGTAGTAAGGTCTGGAACCCAGGGGAACCAGTGCAGAATGCAGTAGATAGAGAGTAGTAAGGTCTGGAACCCAGGGGAACCAGTGCAGAATGCAGTAGATAGAGAGTAGTAAGGTCTGGAACTCAGGGGAACCAGTGCAGAATGCAGTAGATAGAGAGTAGTAAGGTCTGGAACCCAGGGGAACCAGTGTAGAATGCAGCAGATAGAGAGTAGTAAGGTCTGGAACCCAGGGGAACCAGTGCAGAATGCAGTAGATAGAGAGTAGTAAGGTCTGGAACCCAGGGGAACCAGTGCAGAATGCAGTAGATAGAGAGTAGTAAGGTCTGGAACCAAAGGGAACCAGTGTAGAATGCAGCAGATAGAGAGTAGTAAGGTCTGGAACCCAGGGGAACCTGTACAGAATGCAGCAGATAGAGAGTAGTAAGGTCTGGAACCCAGGGGAACCTGTACAGAATGCAGCAGATAGAGAGTAGTAAGGACTGGAACCCAGTGGAACCAGTGCAGAATGCAGTAGATAGAGAGTAGTAAGGACTGGAACCCAGGGGAACCAGTGCAGAATGCAGTAGATAGAGAGTATAGTAAGGTCTGGAACTCAGGGGAACCAGTGCAGAATGCAGTAGATAGAGAGTAGTAAGGTCTGGAACCCAGGGGAACCAGTGCAGAATGCAGCAGATAGAGAGTAGTAAGGTCTGGAACCCAGGGGAACCAGTACAGAATGCAGCAGATAGAGAGTAGTAAGGTCTGGAACCCAGGGGAACCAGTGCAGAATGCAGCAGATAGAGAGTAGTAAGGTCTGGAACCAAAGGGAACCAGTGCAGAATGCAGCAGATAGAGAGTAGTAAGGTCTGGAACCCAGGGGAACCAGTGTAGACTGCAGCAGATAGAGAGTAGTAAGGTCTGGAACCCAGGGGAACCAGTGCAGAATGCAGTAGATAGAGAGTAGTAAGGTCTGGAACCCAGGGGAACCAGTACAGAATGCATCAGACAGAGAGTATTGTAAGAGAGAGAAGCCAGGGGAACCAGTGCAGAATGCAGCAGATAGAGAGTAGTAAGGACTGGAACCCAGGGGAACCAGTGCAGAATGCAGCAGATAGAGAGTAGTAAGGTCTGGAACTCAGGGGAACCAGTGCAGAATGCAGTAGATAGAGAGTAGTAAGGACTGGAACTCAGGGGAACCAGTGCAGAATGCAGCAGATAGAGAGTAGTAAGGTCTGGAACCCAGGGGAACCAGTGTAGAATGCAGCAGATAGAGAGTAGTAAGGTCTGGAACCCAGGGGAACCAGTGCAGAATGCAGCAGATAGAGAGTAGTAAGGTCTGGAACCCAGGGGAACCAGTACAGAATGCATCAGATAGAGAGTAGTAAGGTCTGGAACCCAGGGGAACCAGTGCAGAATGCAGTAGATAGAGAGTAGTAAGGTCTGGAACCCAGGGGAACCAGTACAGAATGCAGCAGATAGAGAGTAGTAAGGTCTGGAACCCAGGGGAACCAGTGCAGAATGCAGCAGATAGAGAGTAGTAAGGTCTGGAACCCAGGGGAACCAGTGCAGAATGCAGTAGATAGAGAGTAGTAAGGACTGGAACCCAGGGGAACCAGTGCAGAATGCAGCAGATAGAGAGTAGTAAGGTATGGAACCCAGGGGAACCAGTGCAGAATGCAGCAGATAGAGAGTAGTAAGGTCTGGAACCCAGGGGAACCAGTGTAGAATGCAGCAGATAGAGAGTAGTAAGGTCTGGAACCCAGGGGAACCAGTGTAGAATGCAGCAGATAGAGAGTAGTAAGGACTGGAACCCAGGGGAACCAGTGCAGAATGCAGCAGATAGAGAGTAGTAAGGACTGGAACTCAGGGGAACCAGTGCAGAATGCAGCAGATAGAGAGTAGTAAGGTCTGGAACTCAGGGGAACCATTGTAGAATGCAGCAGATAGAGAGTAGTAAGGTCTGGAACCCAGGGGAACCAGTGTAGAATGCAGCAGATAGAGAGTAGTAAGGTCTGGAACCCAGGGGAACCAGTGTAGAATGCAGCAGATAGAGAGTAGTAAGGACTGGAACCCAGGGGAACCAGTGCAGAATGCAGTAGATAGAGAGTAGTAAGGACTGGAACTCAGGGGAACCAGTGCAGAATGCAGCAGATAGAGAGTAGTAAGGACTGGAACCCAGGGGAACCAGTGCAGAATGCAGTAGATAGAGAGTAGTAAGGTCTGGAACTCAGGGGAACCAGTGTAGAATGCAGCAGATAGAGAGTAGTAAGGACTGGAACCCAGGGGAACCAGTGCAGAATGCAGTAGATAGAGAGTAGTAAGGTCTGGAACCCAGGGGAACCAGTGTAGAATGCAGCAGATAGAGAGTAGTAAGGTCTGGAACCCAGGGGAACCAGTGCAGAATGCAGTAGATAGAGAGTAGTAAGGTCTGGAACCCAGGAGAACCAGTGTAGAATGCAGCAGATAGAGAGTTGTAAGGTCTGGAACTCAGGGGATCCAGTACAGAATGCAGTAGATAGAGAGTAGTAAGGACTGGAACCCAGGGGAACCAGTACAGAATGCAGCAGATAGAGAGTAGTAAGGTCTGGAACCCAGGGGAACCAGTGCAGAATGCAGTAGATAGAGAGTAGTAAGGACTGGAACCCAGGGGAACCAGTGCAGAATGCAGCAGATAGAGATTAGTAAGGTCTGGAACCCAGGGGAACCAGTGCAGAATGCAGTAGATAGAGAGTAGTAAGGACTGGAACCCAGGGGAACCAGTACAGAATGCAGCAGATAGAGAGTAGTAAGGTCTGGAACCCAGGGGAACCAGTGCAGAATGCAGTAGATAGAGAGTAGTAAGGACTGGAACCCAGGGGAACCAGTGCAGAATGCAGCAGATAGAGATTAGTAAGGTCTGGAACCCAGGGGAACCAGTACAGAATGCAGTAGATAGAGAGTAGTAAGGACTGGAACCCAGGGGAACCAGTGCAGAATGCAGTAGATAGAGAGTAGTAAGGACTGGAACCCAGGGGAACCAGTGCAGAATGCAGCAGATAGAGAGTAGTAAGGTCTGGAACCCAGGGGAACCAGTGCAGAATGCAGTAGATAGAGAGTAGTAAGGTCTGGAACCCAGGGGAACCAGTGTAGAATGCAGTAGATAGAGAGTAGTAAGGTCTGGAACTCAGGGGAACCAGTGCAGAATGCATCAGACAGAGAGTAGTAAGGTCTGGAACTCAGGGGAACCAGTGCAGAATGCAGCAGATAGAGAGTAGTAAGGTCTGGAACCCAGGGGAACCAGTGCAGAATGCAGTAGATAGAGAGTAGTAAGGTCTGGAACCCAGGGGAACCAGTGCAGAATGCAGTAGATAGAGAGTAGTAAGGACTGGAACCCAGGGGAACCAGTGCAGAATGCAGTAGATAGAGAGTAGTAAGGACTGGAACCCAGGGGAACCAGTACAGAAAGCAGCAGATAGAGAGTATAGTAAGAGAGAGAACCCAGGGGAACCAGTGTAGAATGCAGTAGATAGAGAGTAGTAAGGACTGGAACCCAGGGGAACCAGTGCAGAATGCAGTAGATAGAGAGTAGTAAGGTCTGGAACTCAGGGGAACCAGTACAGAATGCATCAGACAGAGAGTATACTAAGAGAGAGAACCCAGGGGAACCAGTGCAGAATGCAGCAGATAGAGAGTAGTAAGGACTGGAACTCAGGGGAACCAGTGCAGAATGCAGTAGATAGAGAGTAGTAAGGACTGGAACCCAGGGGAACCAGTGCAGAATGAAGTAGATAGAGAGTAGTAAGGACTGGAACCCAGGGGAACCAGTACAGAATGCATCAGACAGAGAGTATAGTAAGAGAGAGAACCCAGGGGAACCAGTGCAGAATGCAGCAGATAGAGAGTAGTAAGGACTGGAACCCAGGGGAACCAGTGCAGAATGCAGTAGATAGAGAGTAGTAAGGACCGGAACCCAGGGGAACCTGTACAGAATGCAGTAGATAGAGAGTAGTAAGGACTGGAACCCAGGGGAACCAGTACAGAATGCAGCAGATAGAGAGTAGTAAGGACTGGAACCCAGGGGAACCAGTACAGAATGCATCAGACAGAGAGTATAGTAAGAGAGAGAACCCAGGGGAACCAGTGCAGAATGCAGCAGATAGAGAGTAGTAAGGTCTGGAACCCAGGGGAACCAGTGCAGAATGCAGTAGATAGAGAGTAGTAAGGACTGGAACCCAGGGGAACCAGTGCAGAATGCAGTAGATAGAGAGTAGTAAGGTCTGGAACCCAGGGGAACCAGTGCAGAATGCAGTAGATAGAGAGTAGTAAGGTCTGGAACTCAGGGGAACCAGTACAGAATGCATCAGACAGAGAGTATAGCAAGAGAGAGAACCCAGGGGAACCAGTGCAGAATGCAGCAGATAGAGAGTAGTAAGGACTGGAACCCAGGGGAACCAGTGCAGAATGCAGTAGATAGAGAGTAGTAAGGACTGGAACCCAGGGGAACCAGTGCAGAATGCAGTAGATAGAGAGTAGTAAGGACTGGAACCCAGGGGAACCAGTACAGAATGCATCAGACAGAGAGTATAGTAAGAGAGAGAACCAAGGGGAACCAGTGCAGAATGCAGCAGATAGAGAGTAGTAAGGACTGGAACCCAGGGGAACCAGTGTAGAATGCAGTAGATAGAGAGTAGTAAGGGCCGGAACCCAGGGGAACCTGTACAGAATGCAGTAGATAGAGAGTAGTAAGGACTGGAACCCAGGGGAACCAGTACAGAATGCAGCAGATAGAGAGTAGTAAGGACTGGAACCCAGGGGAACCAGTACAGAATGCATCAGACAGAGAGTATAGTAAGAGAGAGAACCCAGGGGAACCAGTGTAGAATGCAGCAGATAGAGAGTAGTAAGGTCTGGAACCCAGGGGAACCAGTGTAGAATGCAGCAGATAGAGAGTAGTAAGGACTGGAACCCAGGGGAACCGGTGCAGAATGCAGCAGATAGAGAGTAGTAAGGACTGGAACCCAGGGGAACCAGTGTAGAATGCAGCAGATAGAGAGTAGTAAGGACTGGAACCCAGGGGAACCAGTGCAGAATGCAGTAGATAGAGAGTAGTAAGGACTGGAACCAAAGGGAACCAGTGCAGAATGCAGTAGATAGAGAGTAGTAAGGTCTGGAACTTAGGGGAACCAGTGCAGAATGCAGTAGATAGAGAGTAGTAAGGTCTGGAACCCAGGGGAACCAGTGCAGAATGCAGCAGATAGAGAGTAGTAAGGACTGGAACCCAGGGGAACCAGTGCAGAATGCATCAGATAGAGAGTAGTAAGGACTGGAACCCAGGGGAACCAGTGCAGAATGCAGCAGATAGAGATTAGTAAGGTCTGGAACCCAGGGGAACCAGTGTAGAATGCAGCAGATAGAGAGTAGTAAGGACTGGAACCCAGGGGAACCAGTGCAGAATGCAGCAGATAGAGAGTAGTAAGGACTGGAACCCAGGGGAACCAGTGCAGAATGCAGTAGATAGAGAGTAGTAAGGTCTGGAACCCAGGGGAACCAGTACAGAATGCAGCAGATAGAGAGTAGTAAGGACTGGAACCCAGGGGAACCAGTGCAGAATGCAGTAGATAGAGAGTAGTAAGGACTGGAACCCAGGGGAACCAGTGTAGAATGCAGCAGATAGAGAGTAGTAAGGACTGGAACCCAGGGGAACCAGTACAGAATGCAGCAGATAGAGAGTAGTAAGGTCTGGAACCCAGGGGAACCAGTGCAGAATGCAGTAGATAGAGAGTAGTAAGGTCTGGAACTCAGGGGAACCAGTGTAGAATGCAGCAGATAGAGAGTAGTAAGGACTGGAACCCAGGGGAACCAGTGCAGAATGCAGCAGATAGAGAGTAGTAAGGACTGGAACCCAGGGGAACCAGTGCAGAATGCAGTAGATAGAGAGTAGTAAGGACTGGAACCCAGGGGAACCAGTGCAGAATGCAGTAGATAGAGAGTAGTAAGGTCTGGAACTCAGGGGAACCAGTGTAGAATGCAGCAGATAGAGAGTAGTAAGGTCTGGAACCCAGGGGAACCAGTACAGAATGCAGCAGATAGAGAGTAGTAAGGTCTGGAACCCAGGGGAACCAGTGCAGAATGCAGTAGATAGAGAGTAGTAAGGACTGGAACCCAGGGGAACCAGTGCAGAATGCAGTAGATAGAGAGTAGTAAGGTCTGGAACTCAGGGGAACCAGTGTAGAATGCAGCAGATAGAGAGTAGTAAGGTCTGGAACCCAGGGGAACCAGTGCAGAATGCAGTAGATAGAGAGTAGTAAGGTCTGGAACCCAGGGGAACCAGTGCAGAATGCAGTAGATAGAGAGTAGTAAGGTCTGGAACCCAGGGGAACCAGTGCAGAATGCAGTAGATAGAGAGTAGTAAGGTCTGGAACCCAGGGGAACCAGTGCAGAATGCAGTAGATAGAGAGTAGTAAGGACTGGAACTCAGGGGAACCAGTGTAGAATGCAGTAGATAGAGAGTAGTAAGGACTGGAACCCAGGGGAACCAGTGTAGAATGCAGTAGATAGAGAGTATAGTAAGGACTGGAACCCAGGGGAACCAGTGTAGAATGCAGCAGATAGAGAGTAGTAAGGACTGGAACCCAGGGGAACCAGTACAGAATGCAGCAGATAGAGAGTAGTAAGGTCTGGAACCCAGGGGAACCAGTGCAGAATGCAGTAGATAGAGAGTAGTAAGGTCTGGAACTCAGGGGAACCAGTGTAGAATGCAGCAGATAGAGAGTAGTAAGGTCTGGAACCCAGGGGAACCAGTGTAGAATGCAGCAGATAGAGAGTAGTAAGGACTGGAACTCAGGGGAACCAGTGCAGAATGCAGCAGATAGAGAGTAGTAAGGACTGGAACCCAGGGGAACCAGTACAGAATGCAGTAGATAGAGAGTAGTAAGGACTGGAACCCAGGGGAACCAGTGTAGAATGCAGTAGATAGAGAGTAGTAAGGACTGGAACCCAGGGGAACCAGTGCAGAATGCAGCAGATAGAGAGTAGTAAGGTCTGGAACTCAGGGGATTCAGTACAGAATGCAGCAGATAGAGAGTAGTAAGGACTGGAACCCAGGGGAACCAGTACAGAATGCAGTAGATAGAGAGTAGTAAGGTCTGGAACCCAGGGGAACCAGTGCAGAATGCAGCAGATAGAGAGTAGTAAGGACTGGAACCCAGGGGAACCAGTGCACAATGCAGCAGATAGAGAGTAGTAAGGTCTGGAACCCAGGGGAACCAGTGTAGAATGCATCAGATAGAGAGTAGTAAGGTCTGGAACCCAGGGGAACCAGTGCAGAATGCAGCAGATAGAGAGTAGTAAGGACTGGAACCCAGGGGAACCAGTGTAGAATGCATCAGATAGAGAGTAGTAAGGTCTGGAACCCAGGGGAACCAGTGCAGAATGCAGCAGATAGAGAGTAGTAAGGACTGGAACCCAGGGGAACCAGTGCAGAATGCAGTAGATAGAGAGTAGTAAGGTCTGGAACTCAGGGGAACCAGTGTAGAATGCAGCAGATAGAGAGTAGTAAGGTCTGGAACCCAGGGGAACCAGTGCAGAATGCAGTAGATAGAGAGTAGTAAGGTCTGGAACCCAGGGGAACCAGTGCAGAATGCAGTAGATAGAGAGTAGTAAGGTCTGGAACCCAGGGGAACCAGTGCAGAATGCAGTAGATAGAGAGTAGTAAGGACTGGAACCCAGGGGAACCAGTACAGAATGCAGCAGATAGAGAGTAGTAAGGTCTGGAACCCAGGGGAACCAGTGCAGAATGCAGTAGATAGAGAGTAGTAAGGACTGGAACTCAGGGGAACCAGTGTAGAATGCAGTAGATAGAGAGTAGTAAGGTCTGGAACCCAGGGGAACCAGTGCAGAATGCAGTAGATAGAGAGTAGTAAGGACTGGAACCCAGGGGAACCAGTACAGAATGCAGCAGATAGAGAGTAGTAAGGTCTGGAACCCAGGGGAACCAGTGCAGAATGCAGCAGATAGAGAGTAGTAAGGACTGGAACTCAGGGGAACCAGTGTAGAATGCAGTAGATAGAGAGTAGTAAGGACTGGAACCCAGGAGAACCAGTGTAGAATGCAGTAGATAGAGAGTATAGTAAGGACTGGAACCCAGGGGAACCAGTACAGAATGCAGCAGATAGAGAGTAGTAAGGACTGGAACCCAGGGGAACCAGTGCAGAATGCAGTAGATAGAGAGTAGTAAGGACTGGAACTCAGGGGAACCAGTGTAGAATGCAGTAGATAGAGAGTAGTAAGGACTGGAACCCAGGGGAACCAGTGTAGAATGCAGTAGATAAAGAGTATAGTAAGGACTGGAACCCAGGGGAACCAGTGTAGAATGCAGCAGATAGAGAGTAGTAAGGACTGGAACCCAGGGGAACCAGTACAGAATGCAGCAGATAGAGAGTAGTAAGGTCTGGAACCCAGGGGAACCAGTGCAGAATGCAGTAGATAGAGAGTAGTAAGGTCTGGAACTCAGGGGAACCAGTGTAGAATGCAGCAGATAGAGAGTAGTAAGGTCTGGAACCCAGGGGAACCAGTGTAGAATGCAGCAGATAGAGAGTAGTAAGGACTGGAACTCAGGGGAACCAGTGCAGAATGCAGCAGATAGAGAGTAGTAAGGACTGGAACCCAGGGGAACCAGTACAGAATGCAGTAGATAGAGAGTAGTAAGGACTGGAACCCAGGGGAACCAGTGTAGAATGCAGTAGATAGAGAGTAGTAAGGACTGGAACCCAGGGGAACCAGTGCAGAATGCAGCAGATAGAGAGTAGTAAGGTCTGGAACTCAGGGGATTCAGTACAGAATGCAGCAGATAGAGAGTAGTAAGGACTGGAACCCAGGGGAACCAGTACAGAATGCAGTAGATAGAGAGTAGTAAGGTCTGGAACCCAGGGGAACCAGTGCAGAATGCAGCAGATAGAGAGTAGTAAGGACTGGAACCCAGGGGAACCAGTGCAGAATGCATCAGATAGAGAGTAGTAAGGTCTGGAACCCAGGGGAACCAGTGCAGAATGCAGCAGATAGAGAGTAGTAAGGACTGGAACCCAGGGGAACCAGTGCAGAATGCAGTAGATAGAGAGTAGTAAGGACTGGAACCCAGGGGAACCAGTGCAGAATGCATCAGATAGAGAGTAGTAAGGACTGGAACCCAGGGGAACCAGTGCAGAATGCAGCAGATAGAGAGTAGTAAGGACTGGAACCCAGGGGAACCAGTGCAGAATGCAGTAGATAGAGAGTAGTAAGGTCTGGAACTCAGGGGAACCAGTGCAGAATGCAGTAGATAGAGAGTAGTAAGGTCTGGAACCCAGGGGAACCAGTGCAGAATGCAGCAGATAGAGAGTAGTAAGGACTGGAACCCAGGGGAACCAGTGTAGAATGCAGTAGATAGAGAGTAGTAAGGTCTGGAACTCAGGGGAACCAGTACAGAATGCAGTAGATAGAGAGTAGTAAGGACTGGAACTCAGGGGAACCTGTACAGAATGCAGCAGATAGAGAGTAGTAAGGACTGGAACTCAGGGGAACCAGTACAGAATGCAGTAGATAGAGAGTAGTAAGGACTGGAACCCAGGGGAACCAGTGCAGAATGCAGCAGATAGAGAGTAGTAAGGTCTGGAACCCAGGGGAACCAGTGCAGAATGCAGCAGATAGAGAGTAGTAAGGACTGGAACTCAGGGGAACCTGTACAGAATGCAGCAGATAGAGAGTAGTAAGGACTGGAACCCAGGGGAACCAGTGCAGAATGCAGTAGATAGAGAGTAGTAAGGTCTGGAACTCAGGGGAACCAGTGTAGAATGCAGTAGATAGAGAGTAGTAAGGACTGGAACCCAGGGGAACCAGTGTAGAATGCAGTAGATAGAGAGTAGTAAGGTCTGGAACCCAGGGGAACCAGTGCAGAATGCAGCAGATAGAGAGTAGTAAGGAC
Organism: Rhinophrynus dorsalis; assembly: GCA_037306005.1. Lineage (NCBI taxonomy): Eukaryota > Metazoa > Chordata > Amphibia > Anura > Rhinophrynidae > Rhinophrynus > Rhinophrynus dorsalis. The sequence continues at coordinate 262,238 of JBBDGT010000323.1, read as the reverse complement.
TGGAACTCAGGGGAACCTGTACAGAATGCAGCAGATAGAGAGTAGTAAGGACTGGAACCCAGGGGAACCAGTACAGAATGCAGCAGATAGAGAGTAGTAAGGTCTGGAACCCAGGGGAACCAGTACAGAATGCAGCAGATAGAGAGTAGTAAGGACTGGAACCCAGGGGAACCAGTGCAGAATGCAGTAGATAGAGAGTAGTAAGGTCTGGAACTCAGGGGAACCAGTGTAGAATGCAGTAGATAGAGAGTAGTAAGGTCTGGAACCCAGGGGAACCAGTGCAGAATGCAGCAGATAGAGAGTAGTAAGGACTGGAACCCAGGGGAACCAGTGTAGAATGCAGTAGATAGAGAGTAGTAAGGTCTGGAACTCAGGGGAACCAGTACAGAATGCAGTAGATAGAGAGTAGTAAGGACTGGAACTCAGGGGAACCTGTACAGAATGCAGCAGATAGAGAGTAGTAAGGACTGGAACTCAGGGGAACCAGTACAGAATGCAGTAGATAGAGAGTAGTAAGGACTGGAACCCAGGGGAACCAGTGCAGAATGCAGCAGATAGAGAGTAGTAAGGTCTGGAACCCAGGGGAACCAGTGCAGAATGCAGCAGATAGAGAGTAGTAAGGACTGGAACTCAGGGGAACCTGTACAGAATGCAGCAGATAGAGAGTAGTAAGGACTGGAACCCAGGGGAACCAGTGCAGAATGCAGTAGATAGAGAGTAGTAAGGTCTGGAACTCAGGGGAACCAGTGTAGAATGCAGTAGATAGAGAGTAGTAAGGACTGGAACCCAGGGGAACCAGTGTAGAATGCAGTAGATAGAGAGTAGTAAGGTCTGGAACCCAGGGGAACCAGTGCAGAATGCAGCAGATAGAGAGTAGTAAGGACTGGAACTCAGGGGAACCTGTACAGAATGCAGCAGATAGAGAGTAGTAAGGACTGGAACCCAGGGGAACCAGTACAGAATGCAGCAGATAGAGAGTAGTAAGGTCTGGAACCCAGGGGAACCAGTACAGAATGCAGCAGATAGAGAGTAGTAAGGACTGGAACCCAGGGGAACCAGTGCAGAATGCAGTAGATAGAGAGTAGTAAGGTCTGGAACTCAGGGGAACCAGTGTAGAATGCAGTAGATAGAGAGTAGTAAGGACTGGAACCCAGGGGAACCAGTGTAGAATGCAGTAGATAGAGAGTAGTAAGGTCTGGAACCCAGGGGAACCAGTGCAGAATGCAGCAGATAGAGAGTAGTAAGGACTGGAACCCAGGGGAACCAGTGCAGAATGCAGTAGATAGAGAGTAGTAAGGTCTGGAACTCAGGGGAACCAGTGTAGAATGCAGTAGATAGAGAGTAGTAAGGACTGGAACCCAGGGGAACCAGTGCAGAATGCAGCAGATAGAGAGTAGTAAGGTCTGGAACCCAGGGGAACCAGTGCAGAATGCAGCAGATAGAGAGTAGTAAGGACTGGAACCCAGGGGAACCAGTGTAGAATGCAGTAGATAGAGAGTAGTAAGGACTGGAACCCAGGGGAACCAGTGTAGAATGCAGTAGATAGAGAGTAGTAAGGTCTGGAACCCAGGGGAACCAGTGCAGAATGCAGCAGATAGAGAGTAGTAAGGACTGGAACCCAGGGGAACCAGTGCAGAATGCAGCAGATAGAGAGTAGTAAGGTCTGGAACCCAGTGGAACCAGTGCAGAATGCAGTAGATAGAGAGTAGTAAGGACTGGAACCCAGGGGAACCAGTGCAGAATGCAGCAGATAGAGAGTAGTAAGGACTGGAACCCAGGGGAACCAGTGCAGAATGCAGTAGATAGAGAGTAGTAAGGTCTGGAACCAAGGGGAACCAGTACAGAATGCAGCAGATAGAGAGTAGTAAGGTCTGGAACTCAGGGGAACCAGTGTAGAATGCAGTAGATAGAGAGTAGTAAGGACTGGAACCCAGGGGAACCAGTGCAGAATGCAGTAGATAGAGAGTATTAAGGTCTGGAACTCAGGGGAACCAGTGTAGAATGCAGTAGATAGAGAGTAGTAAGGACTGGAACCCAGGGGAACCTGTACAGAATGCAGTAGATAGAGAGTAGTAAGGACTGGAACCCAGGGGAACCAGTGCAGAATGCAGTAGATAGAGAGTAGTAAGGTCTGGAACCCAGGGGAACCAGTGCAGAATGCATCAGATAGAGAGTAGTAAGGTCTGGAACCCAGGGGAACCAGTGCAGAATGCATCAGATAGAGAGTAGTAAGGTCTGGAACCCAGGGGAACCAGTGCAGAATGCAGCAGATAGAGAGTAGTAAGGACTGGAACCCAGGGGAACCAGTGTAGAATGCAGCAGATAGAGAGTAGTAAGGACTGGAACCCAGGGGAACCAGTACAGAATGCAGTAGATAGAGAGTAGTAAGGACTGGAACTCAGGGGAACCAGTGCAGAATGCAGTAGATAGAGAGTAGTAAGGACTGGAACCCAGGGGAACCAGTGCAGAATGCAGTAGATAGAGAGTAGTAAGGTCTGGAACTCAGGGGAACCAGTGCAGAATGCAGCAGATAGAGAGTAGTAAGGACTGGAACTCAGGGGAACCAGTGCAGAATGCAGCAGATAGAGTAGTAAGGACTGGAACTCAGGGGAACCAGTGCAGAATGCAGTAGATAGAGAGTAGTAAGGACTGGAACCCAGGGGAACCAGTGCAGAATGCAGTAGATAGAGAGTAGTAAGGACTGGAACCCAGGGGAACCAGTGCAGAATGCAGTAGATAGAGAGTAGTAAGGTCTGGAACTCAGGGGAACCAGTGCAGAATGCAGCAGATAGAGAGTAGTAAGGACTGGAACCCAGGGGAACCAGTGTAGAATGCAGCAGATAGTGAGTAGTAAGGACTGGAACTCAGGGGAACCAGTGTAGAATGCAGCAGATAGAGAGTAGTAAGGACTGGAACCCAGGGGAACCAGTGCAGAATGCAGTAGATAGAGAGTAGTAAGGACTGGAACCCAGGGGAACCAGTGCAGAATGCAGTAGATAGAGAGTAGTAAGGTCTGGAACCCAGGGGAACCAGTGCAGAATGCATCAGATAGAGAGTAGTAAGGTCTGGAACCCAGGGGAACCAGTGCAGAATGCATCAGATAGAGAGTAGTAAGGTCTGGAACCCAGGGGAACCAGTGCAGAATGCAGTAGATAGAGAGTAGTAAGGACTGGAACCCAGGGGATCCAGTGCAGAATGCAGCAGATAGAGAGTAGTAAGGACTGGAACTCAGGGGAACCAGTGTAGAATGCAGCAGATAGAGAGTAGTAAGGACTGGAACCCAGGGGAACCAGTGCAGAATGCAGTAGATAGAGAGTAGTAAGGACTGGAACCCAGGGGAACCAGTGCAGAATGCAGTAGATAGAGAGTAGTAAGGTCTGGAACCCAGGGGAACCAGTGCAGAATGCAGCAGATAGAGAGTAGTAAGGTCTGGAACCCAGGGGAACCAGTGCAGAATGCAGCAGATAGAGAGTAGTAAGGACTGGAACCCAGGGGAACCAGTGCAGAATGCAGTAGATAGAGAGTAGTAAGGACTGGAACCAAGGGGATCCAGTGCAGAATGCAGCAGATAGAGAGTAGTAAGGACTGGAACTCAGGGGAACCAGTGTAGAATGCAGCAGATAGAGAGTAGTAAGGACTGGAACCCAGGGGAACCAGTGCAGAATGCAGTAGATAGAGAGTAGTAAGGACTGGAACCCAGGGGAACCAGTGCAGAATGCAGTAGATAGAGAGTAGTAAGGTCTGGAACCCAGGGGAACCAGTACAGAATGCAGCAGATAGAGAGTAGTAAGGTCTGGAACCCAGGGGAACCAGTGCAGAATGCAGCAGATAGAGAGTAGTAAGGTCTGGAACCCAGGGGAACCAGTGCAGAATGCAGTAGATAGAGAGTAGTAAGGACTGGAACCCAGGGGAACCAGTACAGAATGCAGCAGATAGAGAGTAGTAAGGTCTGGAACCCAGGGGAACCAGTGCAGAATGCAGCAGATAGAGAGTAGTAAGGACTGGAACCCAGGGGAACCAGTGCAGAATGCAGTAGATAGAGAGTAGTAAGGACTGGAACCCAGGGGAACCAGTGCAGAATGCAGTAGATAGAGAGTAGTAAGGACTGGAACCCAGGGGAACCAGTGCAGAATGCAGCAGATAGAGAGTAGTAAGGTCTGGAACCCAGGGGAACCAGTGCAGAATGCAGTAGATAGAGAGTAGTAAGGACTGGAACCCAGGGGAACCAGTGTAGAATGCAGCAGATAGAGAGTATAGTAAGGACTGGAACCCAGGGGAACCAGTGCAGAATGCAGTAGATAGAGAGTAGTAAGGTCTGGAACTCAGGGGAACCAGTACAGAATGCAGTAGATAGAGAGTAGTAAGGACTGGAACCCAGGGGAACCAGTGCAGAATGCAGCAGATAGAGAGTAGTAAGGTCTGGAACCCAGGGGAACCAGTGCAGAATGCAGCAGATAGAGAGTAGTAAGGTCTGGAACCCAGGGGAACCAGTGCAGAATGCAGCAGATAGAGAGTAGTAAGGTCTGGAACCCAGGGGAACCTGTACAGAATGGAACAGCTAATTCTGCTAAAAGCAGTACATTTCTGAACTTGCTGAATGACATTATTTTGTCTCAGCTAGTGCAGACCTCAACCAGAGGGGATGCGTGTCTGTATCTGGTAATAACTGACAATGAAGAACTTATCTCTAACATCCAAGTCAGGGAGCACTTGGGGAATAGTGACCATTACATGGTATTGTTTGAGATTAATTCAAAAAAGCAATTTGGTATGGGTTCCACCAAAACACTGAATTTTAAAAAGGCCAACTTTAGCAGGTTTAATTCATCCCTTGGTCTCGTTGACTGAGATGGAATATTTTTTGTAAAAAACACAGAAGGTAAGTGGATTGACTTCAAAATAACATTACAAAAATACACATATAAATGTATAACCTTTGGAAACAAATACAGAATAAGCAAATTAAACCAATGTGGCTAACCAGTAACGTAATTCATGAAATAAATAAGATGAAAGCGGCATTTAAACATTATAAAGCTCAGAGATCAGCAAAGGTATCTGTAAAATACAAAGATGCCAACAAAACCTGTAAAAGGGAGATTAAACTGGCTAAACTGGAGAATGAAAACATAATTGCTAAGGAGAGCAAGAGCAATCCCAAACAATTCTTTAAATACATTAATGGCAAAAAATGAAAATCTGATAATGTTGGGTCTTTGTTATCTGAAACAGGAGAGATCGTCAGTGGGGACAGAGAGAAAGCAGATATTTTAAATATTTTCTTCTGTTTTTAGCAAGGAAGACCCGATGGACAAGAATCTGTAAACTACATTTACAGAACAATCACAGCAAGCGTGGGACTGGCTAACACAAGAAAAAGTGTTAAAAGAATTAAATGGTGTTAAGGTAGACAAAGCTCCGGGGCCAGATGGTATACACCCATGGGTACTTAAAGAGCTAAGCCTGGCCCTAACCAGACTGTTATTTTTGATTATCAGGGATTCTTTTTTTTTCAGTTATGGTGCCCACGGATTGGCATAAAGCAGATGTGGTGTCCATATTTAAAAATTGATCAAAATCCCAGCCTGGAAATTTCAGACCTGTAAGCTTGACATCTGTGGTGGAGAAGCTGTTTGAAGGGTTGCTAAGGAAATATATTCAGGAATTCATCTTCAATAGGAATATAATTAGCAGGAGCCAACATGGCTTTGTGAAAGACAGATGTTGCCAAACTAACTTGATTGCATTTTATGAAAAAGTGAGTAAAAATATAGATTTTTGTGCGGCAGTTGATGTGATCTATTTAGACTTTGCCAAGGCATTTGATACAGTTCCACACAAAAGGGTACCGTACAAATTGAATGGAATAGGCTTAGGGGCAAACATCTGTGCGTAGATTGGAAATTGGCTGAAGGATAGAATGCAAAGAGTGGTAGTAAATGGGAAGTTCTCCATTTGGATAAATGTGATAAGTGGAGTACTTCAGGGATCTGTCTTGGGTCCTCTTCTTTTTAATTTGTTTATTAATGATCTCCTAGTGGGCATAGGGAGCCATGTATCAGTGTTTGTGAATGACACAAAATTAACTAAGGTAATAAAGTCTTAACTGGATGTGTCTTCATTACAAGAGGATTTGGACAAATTTGGTAACTGGGCAGGCAAATGGCAAATGAGATTCAGTATAGACAAGTGTAAAGTTATGCATTTTGGTTATAATAATAAAAATGCAACATATAGTTTAAATGGTGTTTTTTTGGGAAAATCTACTAATGAAAAGGATTTGGGAATAATGGCAGACAATAGACTTAGCAGTAGCATGCAGTGCCAGCTGGCAGCTGCAAAGGCCAATAAGATATTGGCATGTATTAAAAGGGGTATTGACTCAAGGGAGGAAGATATTATTTTGCCTCTTTACAGGTCCATGGTAAGACCCCACCTAGAATATGCTATTCAATTCTGGGCACCTTTTCTGAAAAAGGGACATTATGGAACTAGAGAAAGTGCAGGGGAGGGCTACAAAACTAGTAAGGGGAATGGAAAGTTTTAGTTAAACTTGTACACACTAGAAAAATGGTGTCTTAGAGGGGATATGATAACATTATATAAATATGTTCAGGGCCCATACAAAGAGCTCTCCAAAGACCTGTTCATTAACAGAACAGTACAAAGGACAAGGGGCCACCCACTTAGACTTGAGGAAAGGAGATTTCATCTACAGCAGCAGAAGGGGTTTCTTTACGGTAAGGACAATAAAGGTATGGAATTCACTGCCTGCGGATGTGGTGCTCTCAAATACATTAGATGCCTTCAAAAAGGGCCTGTATAATTTTTTAAAAAAGCGGAACATAGAGGGCTATGTATGTTAGTATTGGGACTGATATTTATTTAGTGCTTGTTGATCCAAGGAGAAATCTGATTGCCTTTTGGAATCAAGAATGAATTTTTCCCCCCATTTAAGGCAGAATTTGAAATTGCTATATTGATGGGGGGTTTTTGCCTTCCTTTGGATCAACAGACGTAAACAGGAATAGGAAAGAGGTTGAACTTGATGGACGCAAGTCTTTTTTCAACCTAAACTACTATGTAACTATGCAGCAGATATAGAGTAGTAAGATCTTGAACCCAGTGGAACTAGTGTAGAATGCAGCAGAGAAAGAGTAGTAAGATCTGGAACCCAGTGGAACTAGTGTAGAATGCAACAGAGAGAGAGTAGTAAGATCTGGAAGACAGGGGAACCAGTACAGACAGAATGAAGCATATAGAGAGTAGTAAAGACTAGAACCCAGGGGAACCAGTGTAGAATGCAGCTGCTAGAGAGTAGTAAGATCTGGAACCCAATGAAACTAGTGTAGAATGCAGTGGATAGTGACTAGTAAGAGATGGAAGCCAGGAGAACCCCAGGGGAACCAATGTAGAATGCAGCAGATAGAGATTCATAAGAGCTGAAACCCAGGGGAACCAGTGCATAATGAGGCAGGTAGAGAATAGTAAGAGCTGGAACCCAGTGGAACCAGTGAAATAGATAGAGAGTAGTAAGAGCTGGAACCCAGTGGAACCAGTGGAACAGATAGACAGTAGTAGGAGATGGAACCCAGTGGAACTAGTGGAACAGATGGAGAGTTGTAAGAGATGGAACCCAGGGGAACCAGTGAAGAATGGGGCAGGTAGAGAGTAGTGAGAGATGGAATCCAGGGGAACCAGTGCAACAGACAGACAGTTGTAAGAGATCGAACCCAGGGGAACCAGTGCAGAATGAGACAGGTAGAGAGTTGTAAGAGATGGAATCCAGGGGAACCAGTGCAACAGACAGAGAGTTGTAAGAGCTGTGAGATGAAGAAAAAGTTATATCCAGGAACAAACAGAACCAATGCATGAGAGAGAGAACAAAGATCCTTCTTAAACTTAACTACGTTCAGCATAAAATGTAAGAGAAGAAGGAGAGGATCACTAGGCAAAATTATTTTTGTGACCAAAGAAATAATAGATAGGCAGGACCAGTAAGGATAGTTTGTAGGGCAGCCCCACCAAATATGAAGCATAGTGACCAGGGAGGAATCTCATCTCCAACAGGTGTCAGATCATCCCAAGTATATTTCATCATGAATGGCGGGGTTAGAGAATTGTACATCATTTCACTAGAGGCAAAGTCCCTAGGAAGAGAAAAACAAGGGGAAAGAATCAAGAACCAATGATCAGAGGGGAAAAGGACTGGTTCAACTCTCACTATGCCAAGTTTCAGCAAAGGAAAGTATGTGAACGGGAGTCGTCATTTTGTACAACTTATAAGGGAGGAAATAAAGGAATGGATTTCACCTTCCCAGGATCCGACAACAAGAAGGTCAGAGAGATAATGGCGAACGTGTCTGTATTTCCAATAATCCCCAGGAAGGAGTCTGTAGTTCCTACAGAGATACTGAAACAAGAGAATTCCGCTAATATCTGTGAAGGAACCAACTGTTGAGATCCCTCCCCTTAACCAGGAATTAAAAGAGGAATAGCAAAGTACAGGGGAAATCAGGATTCCCGGCTACAGAAAGGAATGGGGATAAAAAGGGGACCCATCTAAAGGAATAATTACACGCATGCCAGATCTATAGAAGTGGACCCAAGGAAATTTGACAATTATAGTTGGAGGGAATCTTTTTAAAAGGAATACATAACTGTTGAGAAAGTACCATAGGGAACAAGCATAACAGAATGCATGTAACCCCCTGCAGTCCTGCCCCCACACCCCCTGCTGGTTAATCAATGATTAGTGGGCTGCTTGCCCTTTACCATGATGAAGTGAGCAGTGAGACTCACTAAGACACATTGGGTGTTGTCTCTCCAGTCCCGCCCCCACACCCCCTGCTGGTTAATCAATGATAAGTGGGCTGCTTGCCCTTTACCATGATGAAGTGAGCAGTGAGACTCACTAATACACGTTGGGTGTTGTCTCTCCAGTCCCGCCCCCACACCCCCTGCTGGTTTCCTTGATTCTGGTTCACTCAGGAGAACATACCAACACACTTCTTTCACTGTTTATCAAGCTTCAATGTCGACACGGCCATATTGGACTCCAGAAGTAATGTCACTTGACAGTTGTATTTGGACATCCATCATATACTCCAGAGAGGTATACAACATTGTTATGAGGCCGATTATTAGGTGCCCAGTATATTTAAGGATGCAGATTCCATGACCAATTAGGCGTCTGGGACCCCAGTGTGTTTTTAACCAAAGATGGGGAAAATGTGAGTTAGCAATTGTAAACTATTTTATCTTTGTAATTATTCAATAAATACTACCCTTAGATTTACACACCTTCTTGCCTGCCTTGTGCTCTCTCTATTCCTTTGATAGAATTGAGTCGGTGGTAATAAGCAGGACCACATTGGGAGTAGATGCACAGGGGACTGAATAGCAGGCACCTAGTGAGACTGTGTAATACAGTAATTCACCTCCATCCATTTCACTTATCCATCTTTATTTCATCCACCTGCATTATCATCATTATTTGATTTGAGAAGCTGCTTCAGACCATTATATTCAGGTCAGATTGATGCATCATTTTATACTAACTTACTTTTATGTTTCAAGTGTTCCAAACTGTTATACCTGAGTGTTTTCATGTATTCACACTAACTTTATATAGACTTTTTTTCTCTTTTTATTCATTGTGGTATATATATGATTCCTATATATTTTATTATAGTAGTCTTTAATTTCTTTAACTATTTTTCATTTCTTGTTATTTCCCCTTCACCGGTCCCTGACTATTTCAGACATTTTTAGTGCAAACCCTACTTTTCCATCCAATAAAATATCTGTTTATGTCAGTGGAGAAATAGTCATCAACAGGCAGGTGGGGGACTGTTTCCAGTCTTCATAGTCGTGTGACAGCTCAGAGAGGAGGTCAGGTCTGTGTTGAGAAGAATTCACAATCAGTTTATTCTCTTCAGCCAATGTGCTAATACAACTCAATTTCTCTTACAGACAAGGATATTTGCATTCCCTGCCCTGAAGATCAGTGGTCCAATGAGGCAAGAGATAAATGTGTCCCACGGATTGTGGACTTCTTGTCATATGAAGATACATTAGGTGCAGCTCTGACCAGTTCTGCTCTTGTACTGTCTGTGATAACAGGAGTGGTGTTGGGGATATTTATTTTATACCGGGACACTCCTGTGGTCAGAGCTAATAATAGTAACCTCAGCTACATACTGCTCCTTTCCCTCATGATGTCCTTCCTCTGCTCCTTGTTATTTATTGGACGTCCTGGGAAAGTGACCTGCCTGCTCCGACAAGTTGCCTTTGGGATTATATTTACAGTTGCTGTCTCTTCCATCCTGGCTAAAACCATCACAGTGGTCATTGCTTTCAAGGCCACAACGCCAGGCAGCAAGTTAAGGAAGTGGGTGAGGAGCAGTGTGTCCATCTGTCCTGGTCCTTGTCTGTACACTGGTTCAGGTTGTTATATGTGTTGTGTGGCTGATCTGCTCTCCTCCATTCCCAGACTACGACACTCACTCTGTTACAGGAAAGATGATATTACAGTGTAATGAAGGATCAGTCATTGCATTCTATATAGTGGTTGGGTACATGGGAGTTCTGGCTGCTCTCAGTTTCCTTGTTGCTTTCCTAGTGAGGAAGGTCCCTGACAGGTACAACGAGGCCCAACTGATCACCTTCAGCATGTTGGTGTTCTGCAGTGTGTGGGTCTCCTTCATCCCAGCCTATCTGAGCACCAAAGGGGAAATACACAGTGGCTGTGGAGATATTCGTTATCCTGGCTTCCAGTGCTGGGTTACTGGGCTGTATCTTCATTCCAAAGTGTTATATTATCTTAATTAGACCAGAACTGAATACCAGGAGGGAATTAAAGCAATGAACTGAATATTATGGGTAGATTTCAGATACAGCATATGGTAATTTTATCTAGAGATCATCAACCTGAGCATGTCTTGATTCTGCGTTTATTAGTGTGTAAATCATGAGACCAAATCATATTTATTTAGAATATGTTTTACCAGGAAGAATACATT